>PVJC01011013.1:0-35542 GCA_004026665.1 Murina feae | reverse complement strand
TGTAGAATGAAGGCTGGTAACAGACTATTTTGTGAATGTATTCTGATGCTCACTGAGTGTTTGGATCACATGCTGTGCTTTTATTAAAGCCTGCTTTGTTCCAAAGTCAGAGAAAGAGAAACTAAGATCTATTTCTGCCTCCATTCCAGAAACTTGGCTTCTAAATAAGTGTTCTTTCAAAGTCAAGTTTTTATAGCATGCTAGCTAATGTTATATTGTGCAAGCTATTTCTATAAGAATGTATAGTATATTTTATTTTGGTCATTTATTTTATGTAAGGTTGTTGATTTTTTGCCTTACAATTTCTAGAAAACAATAAAATGGCGTCTCTGGCACTGCTGCTTCTGTTTTTCTCAGAAACTAGAATTCTAATTTAATACCAGCTTTAGAATAAAAACACTGATAAAATTAATTCTTAAATTGAGGCCCACAAAATAAAGGCCACTACAGTAGGCTAGCCCACATTACAAATTGAAGTCTAAGTTAGCCTGCACTTAAGTGACAAACCTGTCAAAAGAAACTAAACACACCAATATTAATCCTCCAACTCAGTCTTAGATAGTTTACTTTACCTCAGAAAATAGGTCTTTGATTTATTTTGAATTAGTTTTTTGAATCAGAGACCTAAATAGAATACCCAAAACAACAAGTTACCATAGAAGAAAATTTAGGTACCAAACTTAAGGACATTGGACTTAGAGAACATTTTATGAACTTGACCTCAAAGGCAATAGAAGTAAAGGCAAACTAAAAAGCTTCTACACAGCAAAAGACACTAACAACAAGACAAAGAGGTAGCCTGCCAGATGGGAGATAATATTTGCAAACTGTAGCTCTGACAAAGGTTTAATTTCCAAATTATGTAAAGAACTCATAAAACTCAATACCAAACAAACAACACAATTAAAAAGTGAGCAGAGGACTTGAAAATATACCTCTCCCAAGAAGATATATGAACAGTCAATTCTATACAATAAAAGCTCAGACCAAAGGGCGTAAAGACCAGAATGACCAATCAACCAGACGCTCAATGCAGAAGCTGCCCCCTGGTGGTCACTGTGTGGCCCTCCCACAGTGGTAGCAGCTGCTCAGAGGGCAGGTCCCCAGCCGCTGGGCTGACTGAGATGAGTGGCGCCTCCATCAGTGCACAAATCATACCACTAAAAGCTGATGGTTACTAAGCACTGTCCTTGTAGTGGGCGAAGACTGCGTATTCTCCACAGTATCTCAATCCCAGAACCCACCTCACAGGGTTGACTTAAGGGTTTCTATTCATAACTTTCAGAATGGAATGAGATCATCAGCTTTTAAATAGTTGAGGGAAAACACACTGCTCCTTTTTCATTCTCTTCATCCTACTTTCTTGTGAGAAAAGGAGCAACTGGCTCCCATGGCCAGCCCTGAGTGCTGTGCTGAGAGCTCACTGGCCCTTGGCTCCGAGTGAGTCTGCTATCCAACGGCCTTTGCCTGAGCATTTTACTCAACTCATGTCACTGACTGAGCACCCACTGTGTCCTAGGCATGCCCAATGCCCAGGTGCTCACAGAGCAGCAGGGAGCCAGCCACCCTGTCCTACTGAGTGTGCATTCCACCAGGAGAGGATGTGGGTGTGGGGAGAAAACAGCCTCGGACAGACATGAGGAACAACCATTGAAGGGCATGGGCACTATGAAAACATGGGAATGAAGCCACATAGGGGCTCTGTGAGGGAGGGGCAAAGGGGGGCTCACTGAGGGAAAGTAGACGGATGGAGGAGAGCCAGGCAGATGCCTGGAGAAGGGCATCGGGTGTTGGAAGCTACCCATTGTCTTCACTATCAGAGACCTGTAAACAAGGATCCCGGAATGCTGGTGAACCTTGAACCCATGGCAAGGGCCAGCATGATACACCAATTGTTTAGTCCAGACAATGAGGGCTTAAGCATTTCCTGACCAAATAGTCTCAGAGTAAATCTTTCTAATATTTACTGACCTCTAAGATAGTCTGTTTCCTACTGCAATTGCCTGCCTGACTAAGGGCTTTATGTGTATCCAAGATTGAATAAAAGGCTGGTGAGGCCTGGGCACCAGTGGAAGTCCTTCCCCTTGAGTTGGGCTTGCCCACCTGGCCCCCAATATTTCCAAATTATTTCTTGTCTCATCGCTTTCATTTGCGTGTGGACCCTCTTCCAGATCCTGAACCCTAAACCACGTGGGACATGGGGGAACATACAAAATAGGGCAGAGGGGACAGCCCACAGCAGGGGTCTATCTGTTTTGAGGGTCTGACCGTAAAACCCACACCTTAGTTTGAGCTCCACACGAGGAACATGGAATGTTCATGATCAGCCTTCCACCCTGATGTCCATGAGGTGGGTCATTCCCGTCTAGCTGCCCTAATCCCTCCAGCCCTTCCTCTGCCCCCCTACCCCCACCCACACACAGCTCTCTTCTGTGATGACAAGTACTTATTGGAAACAAGCAAATGGTTTTATTTTTGGTACAAAAAAAGAGAACAAAACAGAATGGTCAGTATTATAGAAAGCAAATGTTGAAAACTAGGAAAATGAAGCACCCTTGTGGACACACAGATCAGCTGTGCCCGGAACTGGGTCTTGCTTGACACAAAAGGGCTCAGGGTCCAATGCAAAGGGCTTGCCCTGGTGGTTCGACTTCAATACCTGACTTCAGTTTCCAGGACAGAGAGGATCCTGCACCACAGAACAGAATGACTGAGACCAACCCCAAGTCCCACGGCCTAAGGCAATATTTCCACTGCTTCCTGAGAAAGAAAAGCTCCTGAGATGCTGGGACAGGGTGATCAGCATCAAGATCACTGCCTCTAACTCTCACCCAGGGTCTGTGGTGCTCCCAGCTCTGCCCCTCTCACCCCCTCCCCATCCTCCACCCTCCACAGCTCTGATGGCAGATAGGAAAATGGGGGGTCATACAGGGAATCTGAGGATCTCAAGGAAGTGCTGCTCGAAGAACCAGAGAAAGTGTCTGTCCACCCACCCCCTGGATGAACTCATTAACACAGAGGCCTCATGAGTGCATGTTTAGAACTGGTCCCTCTCCCTCCCTCCAACTCTGCCCCTGCATAACTTGGCCTTTTTGGGCAAGTTGACCTCTGGAGTGTTAATTCTCTCTACTTTAAAATAAGAACAAGAGCCTGGCAGGCATGGCTAAGTGGTTGAACATTGACCTATGATTTAGGAGGTCAAGATATGATTCCCTGTCAGGGCACATGACCAGGTTGTGATCTTAATCCACAGTGTGGGGTATGCAGGAGTTAGCCAATCCATGAGTCTCTCTCATCATTCATGTTTCCATCTCTCCTTCACCCTTCCTCTCTGAAATCAATGGAAGATATCCTAGTATATAAAAACCCAGAGTCGCCCTAGCCAGTTTGGCTCAATGGATAAAGCCTCAGCCTGTGCACTCAAGGAACCCAGGTTCGATTCTGGCCATGGACATGTACCTTGGTTGTGGGCACATCCCCAGTGGGAGGTGTGCAGGAGGCAGCTGATAGATGTTTCTCTCTCATCGATATTTCTAACTCTCTGTCTCTCTCTCTTCCTCTCTGTAAAAAATCAATAAAATATATTTAAAAAAAACAAAAACCCAGGGTCCTTAACAGCCAAAATGACCAAAGGCTCAACCAACCAGAAGTCAGTCCTGCAGTCAGTGCTGGGTTGCCATGGCGACCCAGCACTGACTGCTGTGGCTGCAAGTGCAGAGACCCAGAACTGACTGCTGAGGGGGCTGTGGATCAGGCCCAGAGAGAGGCCTGGTCAGAGAAGCAAGGTCTGATCCATAGCCTCTGTGGCAGCTGTTGATCAGCCCTGACCTCTCTCTTTCTTCCCAGGCCTGGCCAGCAGCTGTGCCTATCATTTCCCTCTCTGCCTCCACAGGGGCTGCTGATCATCCCTGTCTCTCTGATCAGGCCTGCAGATAGGCCCAGAGATGCTGACTGTCATAGAAACTGACCAATCAGAACCAAATATGGGTGAATAGTGAGGAGCTAATAGCTGCCTAGGAGGTGGAGCTTTTGATGCTGACTGGCAAAGTAACCGACCAATCAGAACCTAATCTGGGTGAAGTGCGAAGGTAGAACCTAAGGTGGGAGCTGAGGAGGGGTTTTAAGGACAACAGCTATTTGATGTAAGGTATAAGAAAGTGGTTCAATTTTTTAATAACCAGTTTGGCAGTATTGTGCATATGGCTGGCTATCAGTCCAGATATAGGGATTATGTATTTTTGTCTTTCAAGAGCATCTCCTCCTGCTGAAAAAAAAATCCCAACCCCATTAAGCAATCCTACCTTATATAATCTATCTATACTAATAAAAGGGTAATATGCTAGTAGACTGGGTCAACCGGTCATCTTCCAGACGTCCAACTTCCTTCCAGACAAAGCCATGGTGGTGGGGCTAAGGCAGAGGCCATTAGGGGCAATCAGGCAGGGCAGGGCAGTTGGGGACAAGCAAGCCAGCAGCAGAGGGCAGTTGGGGGTGAGATCAGGCCAGCAGGGGAGGGCAGTTAGGGGCAATTAGGCTGGCAGGCAGAGAGGTTAGGGGAAATCAGGCAGGCAGGCAGAGGCAGTTAAGGGTGATAAGGCAGGCAGGCAGGTGAGTGGTTAGAAGCCAGCAGTCCCAGATAGTGAGAGGGATGTCCAACTGTTAGCAGTCAGATATCCCCCAAGGAGTCCCCGATTGGAGTGGGTGCAGGCTGTGTTGAGGGAACTTCTCCACCCCCGCCCATGAATGAATTTTATGCACCAGGCCACTAGTTCTATATAATAAAAACCTAATATGCATATTGTCCCCTCGACCAGGAGTTCAACCAGGAGTGTGACCGCTTGCTATGACATGTCTGACCACCAGGGGATGGCACAGAATATGGAGGGTATCAGTGATGAGGCACTGGCAGCAGGCAGCAGTGAAGGTGTCGCTGGGCACCAATGGTCTTCTGGGTGAGCAGGGCTGCAGCTGCCAGGATCACAGGGGCAGATCAGGCTCACCATGGGTTCACACAGGAGCTAGTCTGCCAAGGTCGTGTGGCATTGCTGGTGGCCCAGAGGCCTATACTGCACTCTGACCCATGGCGTCCAGCCACACTTACCACATCTCCATGTGGGGACTTGGGCAACATGACTCAGTGGAGGGGGGAACATGGGGGTCCAGGGTCCCAGGTGTTGCCCAGGGCCCAGAGTTCAGCTGGGACCTGCCCGTCCACACCAGACACTCATGCTTTGATTGCTTGCCAGGCCCAGGGAATGCACCCATGTACAAATTTCATGCACTAGGCCTCTAGTAGATATATGAAAAGATGTTCAACCTCACTGGCAATTAGGGAAATGCAAATCTAAACTGCAATGAGATACCACCTCACACCTGTTAAAGTGGCCATTATCAATAAGACAAGCAATTACAAGTGGTGGAAAGGTTGTGGAAAAAAGGGAGCCCTCACCTACTTCTGGTGGGAATGTAGACTAGTGCAACCAATATGGAAAGCAGTCTAGTGATTCCTCAAAAAATTAAGGATAGAGCTACCATAGGATCCAGTAATCCTTCTCTGAAATACATGTATTCACAAGGATCTATGTGCCCCTGTGTTCATGTTAATCAAGATATAGAAACAACCAAAGTGTCCCAAAATAAAAGACTGGATGAAAATGATATGGTACATATACACAATGGAATACTATTCAGCCACAAGAAAAGATGAAATACTGCCATTTGCAACAACATGGATGGTCCTTGAGAACATTATGCAAAGTGGAATAAGTCAGTCAGAAAAAGCTAAGAACTATATGATTTCACTCATATGTATGATATAAAACTGAAACTGGTGAGCACAAACAGCAGTGTGGTGATTGCCAGAGGGAAGAGGGTGAGGAGAGAAGAGGGTAACAGGAAAAGATTTGACTTTGGGTGGTGAGCACATGGTACAATATACTAATCTTGTAACCTAGAAACCCACACCTGAAACGACTCAATAAGGGTATTTGACCAATGTCACCCCAAGAAATTTAATTTTAAAAATAAATAAAATAGTACCTACTAGCCCTGTAAGGAAACCCCCAATCTCCTAGCCAAACGTGCCCTGTTCCCACATTGCAACTTATAACTCTTTATAAAACTCTTTCCAAAATCCCTCAGAAAGAGTGAACCACTGATTGTGAGGTCCTGCACTCTCCCCAGTCCATGGATTGCTTTCCCTTAAAAATAGGTCATCAAACTTATCATTAAATTGTTTTAATTTTCTCATTTGACAACACTCACCACATGTACATTATAACTATGTTTATTAAATGACTGATGACCTACTAATTGCAATAAAACCACTAGTAGAGAAATAGAAAGTATACAGGTTCTTGGCCTCAACCTTGAAGACTGAGATTTAATAAATTTATGGTATAGATTTAAAAACCACTCATAAAAAACCTGCAAAGATTTTCATATGCATACAGATTTAGGAAATCCTGCTTCACAGTAAAGAAATCTATAACTTATAAATATGTAGGATGAAATATATGAATATATTGAATAAAAGCATATATTATGACTTATCTTAGTTTTTGTTATACTTATCCCTTGTTTGTTATAACTAATGAGTTTTACTCATGAGTAATAAACATATTAACATAATGTAGGCTTAAGAAGTTGAAAAAAATTGTGTGATGGCAGCAAATATATTTTATTTTTGTTTACTAACTTTGAAATGTATCTTATTTAACTGATCCATTATGCATTCTTTTGTGTAGTCTTCATCAAATGATTCTGAATATATTTTATGAAGTGTTGACTCAATTTCATGAAACGTTTTCATGGAGAGTACGAAATTGAATGACAAGTTTTCATTTTTCAGCGGTAATTAATACTAACTTTCCTAGCTAATTCAAAGCTCCATGTGGATGATGCAAAAATAGCTTGCTTCATTTAATATGCATAACAGATGCCATTTTATTTCTACACATTGAATAGTGTTTTGGTATTGTTAAGGATTGAGTGTGGTATTTTAATCTGAATTGTTGCAGATTTTTTTCAAGTCAATAATACAAGCCTACAAAATTAAAATGCACTACTTGTGTCAAACATAACAAAATCATTGTTTGTTTATTTTTCAAGGTGCTAATAAAAAAGATTAATGATACTGCTGGATAATGAAACAATCTGCCGGGAAGCCAGCCCCAGAATATAGAGTGGCACAGTAGCAAGGAGGGCTCAGGGAAAAAAATTACTTTTCTCCCTGAATACATTCAACAGAATTCTTTTTACCACTCATCTGACATTTGAGGTTGAAAAGAGTTGGCTTTTTCTTTTTCTTTTTTTTTTTTAATGTGTTGCTCAAATGTCTTGGAGATTATTTACCTCCAGACAGTAAGCATTTGCATTTGAAGATATTTTTGTCAAACAATCAATGAGGGCATTTGAACTCCATAAAAACTCTATTTCCTGAACAAAGACCCCCCCCCCATACTTAAACATATTACACACAATAACACCACATTAATGCAGACCCCAGTGACTCAAATTGATGGCAGTTCAAAACAGTTACCTTCTGAAGATAAAGTAGGGCTCTATCAAACAAATTGAGTCTATTAAACTCAAGGGGGTGTGGGGAGAGTTGGGTGGCCAAACATTTTACTTTACTAACAAAACTATTTCAATTGCTATCAGTGGCAAAAATTTACAAGTATGTGTATGTAAAAGAGAAATCATTTTTCCCCATTTATTAGAGTCCCAAAGGAGCCCTAATAGACTATAGTTGATTAACTTAGTTATCTGTGCGTAGTGAGTCTGAATGCTTAGAAAATCCATGATAATGATAAAAAATGTATAATGATCACAGCTATCTATCAAGTGCCCTAGACATAAGGCATATTGTTCTTTACATGTATATTGCTTCATGTTATACTAAATTCATATAAGGTACATGTTACTTTACAGATGACAGATCTAAGGCTCAAAAAATGAATATACCACAGTTTACACAGCTTTCAATGGCAGATAAGTTGGTTTTGAAAGACTTTGATCTAAATCTTAGCTATGGTAAATTGTGCTGCTATGAACATAGGGATGCATATATCCTTTCTGATCGGTGTTTCTGGTTTCTTGGGATATATTCCTAGAAGTGGGATCACTGGGTCAAATGGCAGTTCCATTTTTAGATTTTTGAGGAAACTCCATACTGCTTTCCACAGTGGCTGCACCAGTCTGCATTTCCATCAGCAGTGCATGAGGGTTCCTTTTTCTCAGCATCCTCTCCAGCACTTGTCATTTGTTGACTTGCTGATGATAGCCATTCTGACAGGTGTGAGATGGTACCTTGTTCTCATTTTGATTTGCATCTCTCAGATGATTAGTGACTAGGGCATGTTTTCAGATGTCTCTTGGCCGTCCTTATGTCCTCTTTCGAAAAGTATCTATTTAGGTCAGTTGCCCATTTTTTTTTTTTTTTTTTTGATTGGGTTGTTTATCTCCCTTTTGTTAAGTTGTATGAGTTCCCTGTAAATGTTGGAGATTAAACCCTTATCAGTGAAAACATTGCCAAATATGTTAAAACAGCCTAAATGCCCATCAGCAGATGAGTGGATTAAAAAATTGGTACATCTACACCGTGAAGTACTATGCTGTGGTAAAAAAGAAGGAATTCTTACTATTTGCAACAGCATAGATGGAACTGGAGAGCATCCATCAGAACATCAAACCTCAGAGGGAAGATAGGAGAGGGTGGGGGTAAAAGGGAGAGCTCAACCAAAGGACTTGTATGCATGCCTATAAGCCTAATGAATGGACACAGACATCAGGAGGGTGAGGACATGAGTGGGGGGTGAGGGGCAAAGGGGGATAAAAACACATGCAATACCTTAATCAATAAAGGGGGAAAAAAGCCTTTGATCTAAAGCAACAATTTTTAAAGTGCGGTCCCTGATCCAGCAGCCAAGCTGATGCAAATGCTCGAGCCCTACTCCAGACACGCTGCATCAGAGACTCTGAGGGTAGAGTCCAGCCAACTGTGATGTCCTGGTTCATAGGTCTATGCTCAACCACTGAGCCAGGCTGGCCGGGCAGCCAGCCATCTGTTCTGAAAAAGACCTCCAGGGTATTCTGATGCATACTAAAGTTTAGAAATCACTGATCTAAGTAATAGTGACGTTGGGGCCCAGACAGGGCACTTCAAATATGCCACTTCGGCATTTTGGTTATTTTGAATGAAAGTTACTTGAAAAGCAGCCAGTGCAAGAACAACACCTTAGCCTTCCTTTGTCTTCCTGAGTGCAGGAGATAAATCTCCCCTGGGAAAAGTGCCCTTGTGCAGATGGAGCCGGAGACATTCTTACTACCACAGAGAATCCAGGGCTCCAGACACCTGTATAAACAAGTATTGATAGTTTTTTGCAAATTTACCAGCAAGCACAAACTTTGCTTAGGTTTCTTACTAATGAGCACCCAAACCTAAGTTTCTTTGTCCTGTCAAATCCTCACAAATTTATTATTTCTTTGTGTAATAATATGTAAAAGCTGCCTGCCTTTAAGTCACTCTTTGAGCATCAATTTTGTGATCTCCCTGCGCATGAAACAAAATTGTGCTTTCTCCTATTAATCTGTCTTGTGTCAATTTTATTATTATCCAGCCACAAGAATTCAAGCAGGGTAAGAGGGAAATTTCTCCCTCCCTGACAGTATAGTATATATACTATATTACTTTACTATAATAACCTTTCATCTAAGTTACTAGGTTAAGTACTTAATATCTTGGAAGATAAGTTCCCACCATCACCAAAGCTGTACCTTGAACATGTGTGTTGTGTAAAGAGTAGTGTATTGGGAATCAAAAAGACTAGTTTCTGTTCTCATAAATTTGAAAGAAAATCTCTAGGCAGTTTCTTCATCTGTAAAGTTAAGTAGTTGGATTAGATGTTCTCTCAACTCATTTTTAACCCTGGTATGATTTTAGTTACCTTGAAAATGAGAATGGTTGAGTACAGAAAAGTTGAGTAATCAGTGCCCCTGCTGTACAACTCTATGTCAGAAAGACATGATTTACATCATCGTCCATATGAGTAATAGTTGTGGCATGTACAATCAGCAAAGCAGCATGCAGCTTAGTCATCCTTGTTACTTGAGAGCAAACAAATGGAAAAAGAGCAAATAATCCTTAATTCTAAATGTTCTGCCATCAAAGAACTGTTAGGGCATTATTTTCAGAGACAGCTGGTACAATGAATAAAAAAGGGAATTTAGAGTGAAACAAATGACTCCAGACCCAGTTCTTCCGTGATTTGCCTTTGAGATCTTCAGAAAATTATTAGCTTCTTTGATACTTTGAGAGTTCATATAAAAAGTTATAGAAGCATATTATATTACCTAATTTATCAGATAGTAAGAACAATTAAAAATAACATTTATGTGAAAACATTTTTTTTTCAAATGTGGCTACTAATAGTATATTTGAACCTTGAAAGTTTAAAAACTATTCCTCTTAAAATATTCCCAATTTATCATTTCAGCAATTCAGATGGGTTTTTCTTCCAACAGCTACAAAAGAATGAAGATTTGCTGCTGTGGTGGAGAAAATGCGAATTTTCCCTCTCCCATTATAGATTCTTGGTTGAGAACCACTATAATAAATGGCTGATTAACAGGAGAAAAACAAACAAAAGTTTATGTATACCTCTTGTGTACATGGGAGAGACCCAGGAAAACTGAGTAACTCCTTCAAATAGGCCAAGCCTTCACCTTAAATAACATCTCTAGTTAAAAACAAAGGATGCTGGCAGGGTGGGGTGGGGGTGGGTGGGTGGGGGTGGGTGGAGCGGTTACAGAAGATAACATAGAAAAGCATAGTAAGCATCTGCTGTTTTTAAAAAATAATCAACCTAAATAATCCTTATGTCAAAGAAATGCATTTTGAGGTGGGTAATTCTGCTTCCCTTCACAGTACAGATGGTTCCCAACCTATAATGGTTTGACTAATGATTTTTCAACTTTATTACGATGGGGAAGCCATATACATCAAGTAGAAGCTGTACTTTGAATTTTGAACTTTGATCTTTTCCTGGGCTTGCAATAGTCTTTTGTGATGTTGGTCAGCAGCAGGGAGCTGCAGCTCTCTCAGTCAGCCACACAATCATGAGGATAAATAAATAACTCTATAGTGTATTCATTGTATTAGATAATTTTTCCCAACTGTAGGCTAATATGTTCTGACCATGTTTAAGGTAGGCTAGGCTAAGCTTTGTTGTTTGGTAGTTTAGGTGTACTAAATGCATTTGCAACTTATATTTTCAACTTACAATGGGTTTATCCGGACAAAACGCTATCATAAATAATGGAGTATCTGTATATACCAGTAAAAGTGATTATTTGTTAATTCCATATTTAAAAACTAAGCACATCAAGAACAAATCTTGCACATTTTTGGGGGCATGCTCTTGGTTATCAATAAACTTCAAGTTTTATGACTCATTGAATATGAAGGGGAGCAGAATATGACACCCCAAAACATATCTCTTTGGCATAAGGATTATATCATGATCTGATTACTTTCATTATTTTTAAGTAATCACTGGAGGATATGTTTTTATTGACTTTTAGAGAGAAAGGGAGAGATAGGGAGAGAGAGAAACATTGATGTTAGAACGATCAATTGGTTGCCTCCTGTACACACCCCAACTTTGGGATGGAAACCACAACCTAGGAATGTGCCTTGACCTGATCAAACCTACCAATTTTTACAGACATTAATATACAATCATATTTTCTTCATATCTTTCTCTACTAAAATCCTATAGATATAGCTAAAGCCCAACCCCATCTATTTCTCCTTTTTTTCCATCTTTATATTGAGACCAGTGTATTTCATTTTCTTTCACGTTTACTCTTACTGTGTATTTGTGTACAGAAATAAACCCAGAGAGGTGAAGTAACCCAGCTAATATGTTAGTGGTTCTTAGAGACTTTTAGACTTCATGGAATAGAAACATTTATAAATAAACAAAAAATGGGAGTTGACAACTGGTGTGTGTGTGTATGTGTACTAAGTAAAAATCTTTAAAATGACATCTACTATCACACCCACTACACCTATTTTCATCTACCATCACCCATTTTAATTCAACAATTAAGAAATAATCAACAGTAATGTAGATAATTATTAAAATTAAATAGATTTAGCTATTTGGAAAGCCCTCTGTGTTGCCATTAGTTTTAACCAGCAAAAGCTCGAATAGAAGCCTGTACTCTATTCAGACAATCTGAAAAGCCATGGAGATAGCTGATGAATGGCAGACTAGGAATAAAGTTTGGGGTTCCTGATTCCCTGATGCAGTGCTCTTTTCACTGCATCATGCTATTACTAGTCATATACTCCATATGATTGACTCAGCACACAAAATGTTTTACTGCATAAACTTACAATATCCTCCATTACCTTCTTAGCCTCCATTACCTTAGAAGCTGTGTCGGTAAAAATATTGCTATGACATATGTCTGCTATTTTGCTGCTTATGAGTCTTGTAGGATTTTTATGGTTTCCCGTCTTACATTCAAGTCCTTTAGCCATTTTGAGTTTATTTTGTGTATGATGTAAGTTGGTGGTTTAGTTTCATTTTTTTGCATGTATCTGACCTAATTTCCCAGCAGCATTTATTGAAGAGACTGTCTTGACTCCATTGTATGCTCTTGCCTCCTTTGTCAAATATTAATTGAGCATAATGACATTTATGATAAGAGTTTAATCTGTAAAATTTATAAAGAACTCATACAACTTAACAAAAGGAAGATAAATGATATAATCAAAAAATGGGCAAAGGACCTAAATAGACACTTTTTGAAAGAGGACATACAGAAGGCCCAGGGACATATGAAAACATGCTCAAAGTCACTAATCATCTGAGAGATGCAAATCAAAACAATAATGAGGTACCATCTAACACCTGTCAGAATGGCTATCATCAACAAATCAACAAGTGCTGGGAGGTTGTGGAGAAAAAAGAACCCTCGTGCACTGTTGTTGAGAATGCAGACTGGTGCAGCCACTGTGGAAGACAGTATGGAGTTTCCTCAAAAAGTTAAAAATGGAACTCCCATTTGACCCAGTGATCCCACTTCTAGGAATATATCCCAAGAAGCCAGAAACACCAGTCAGAAAGGATATATGCACTCCTATGTTCATAGCAGCACAATTTACAATAGCTAAGATTTGGAAACAGCCTTAGTGCCCATCAGAAGATGAGTGGATTAAAAAAACTGTGGTACATCTACACAATGGAATATTATGCAGCTATAAAAAAGAAGGAACTTTTACCATTTGCCACAGCATGGATGGAACTGGAGAGCATTATGCTAAGTGAAATAAGCCAGTTGGAGAAAAATAAATATCACATGATCTCACTCATATGTGGGATATAATGATCAACATAATTTGATGAACAAGGATAGATCCAGAGACAAATGGTAGGGGAAGGGGGTTAGAGAACAAGCAAAGGACTCATATACATACATATTAGCATAACCAATGGACACAGACACTGGGACAGTGGGGGCTTGTCCGGGGTGGAAATGGCTAGTGGGGGAGGTCAATTGAGGGAAAAGGAGACATATGTAAAACTTTAGACAATAAAAAAATAAATTAAAAAATAATAGTCCTCCATTATCAAATCTAGAATTAGAACATTTGTAGTTTCTATTTAAAAAGACAATGTGTTATCTTGATATGATAACCAATACATCATTATTGTCCACTTAACATTAATTTGTCAGATGTTCTGATTAGTCACTGATCATTTCAAGACACAAAATTATATGACTAAGGGCTGGGGACCTTTGGAAAACAGAGGTATTAAAGGAAAGAAAGTCTATGCTTCAATAACTGCAAAAGGAATGTCTATTGATTTCAGAGAATGAAGTTCAATTACAAAAACAATATTTTAACAATAAAATGCATTTGAAGAAGGAAAAGTTTCTTTGTGGGTTTTCTTTCCTACTTAATTCCATAAAATTGGCGGGTTTCAACGCTCATTCTCTAGATCTTTCTTTGCTCTATCTAGATTAATTTTTTTGGTAATCACATCCAGTTTCAAAAGACTTTAAATACCATCTATATGCTGATAATCCCAAATGTCATTTTCAGCCTAGGTCTTTTTCCTCAATTCCAGAGTTTTCTATCCAAATGCCTACTTAATATCTTTATTTCTATGTGTAATAATCATCTAAAACTTAATATGTTCAAATCAAAACCTTTGATCTCCTCAAAATCTATTTCACCTGCAGGGAATTTTTTTCTCTCTAAATTTTCTAGTGCCCATTAATGATCCTCCCAGAAACTTGGGAGTATCTTTGACTTTTTGTTTTGCTTATGATCCACATCATTAAACCTTCTATAAAATCCTATTGGTTCTATCTGCAAAATAAATCTAGAGTTTGACTACTTTCCATCATATCCACAACTACCCAACTGATCCAAGCCATCATCATTTCTTATATGAATTAGTGTAATATCTTCAAATCTGATCTATCCTTGCCCTTACAATCTATTGTCAAAAGAGCAGACCAGGTAATATTTTAAGTGGAAATTAGAAAATTGGACCCTTTGATAAACACTTTCCAATGGTTGTCTACCTCAGAGTAAAATACAAAATCCTTAAATCACATACTGGGATCTATATCATATATCCCAGTATTCTTCAATAGAAATCTAATATGAGCAATTTATCCAATTTTAGATTTTCCAATAACTATGTTGAAAAGAAACATGAAAATTAATTTTAATAAATTTCACTCAATATATAAAAATATTATTGCTTTATCATGTAAACAATATAAAATATTATTAATGAAATATTTTACCTTCTATTTATCATACTATGTCTCTAAAATCTGGTATGCATTTTATACTGGCATCACATTTCAATGTGAATAATTCACATTTCAAGAGCTCAATAACCAGATGCAGCTAGTGTGTACTGTATTGGACAGCACAGAGTTAGGTCTTCATTACTTACTTGACCTCATTGACTAATACTTTCCCTCATTCATCTCTAGTACTTGCCTATTCAAACATTCTGGGAAGACTGAGCACTTGCTGTCTCTTCTTCCTATAACGTTCCTCTCCTAGATACACAACTGATTTAATAATATAAAAATCAGTAATTTAACAAATTACCTTGGTGTAGGAGAGCCAAGGGGACTTTGAGAGAAATTACACCTGCTGTAATAGAGTATGCAGTCCAGTTAGAGAGACAGCCATTCATTAAGCAATAACACAAATTAATATTTACAAATACTATAAAGCACTATGAAGTTGGACTATTACTCAGCAATATAAAAGAACAATACTGGTACAACAGGTTGGATAAATCTGCAGGGAATTATACTCAGTGCAAAAAAAATCCCATAATGTTAGATAATATAGGCTTCTATATTTATAGTAACATTTTTTTTAAATGACACAATTATAGAAATGGAGACATTACTAGGTGTTAGGGAGGTGGTAAGGGTGGAAAGGAAGTGGGAGTGGCTATGAAAGAGAAACAAAAAGGATCCTTGTGGTAATTTAAATATTCTCTATCTTAGCGGTGTCCACACCAATATTCTGATTTTGCAATTGTATTATTCTGTAAGATGTTTTGATTGGGAGAAACTTAGTAAAAGATACACAGGAACTCTGTATTATTTCTTACTAGGGGCCCGGTGCATGAAATTTGTGCACGGGGGAGGGGGTCCTGAGCCCAACCTTCCCCCTCTCACATATAGGGAGCTGTCAGGGGGTGTCCTACTGATGGCTTAGTCCTGCTCCCTGATCCCCTTGGAGAGCAGACCTAAGCCACAGTCTGGACTCTCTTTGTGGGAGGTGACCTGGATAATTAGGGGAAGCCACCAGCCCAATCACCCCGCTACTGCAACCACTGCCAGTCACTGCAGCCACCAAGGTGTTTTCATCAACATGGACTCCAGTCCCTTTATCATGAAAAAATGACAACTTTCTTTAGGCATTTTCAAGATGTGTCTCTCATAGGATATGACATTTTTTTCTTTCCTTTTTTTGTTATCTTCACCTGAGGATATGTTTCCATTGATTTTTAGAAAATGTGGAAGAGAAGGGAAAAACAGAGAGAAACATCAAAATCAGAGAAACACTCTGATTGGTTGCCTCCTGCATATGCCCTGATCCTGGGCCCCAGCCAGGGAGGAGCTTGCAACCTAGGTACATGCCCTTGGTCAGAATTGAACCCAGACCCTGCAGTCAGCAGGCTGAGGTATTAAGCACTGAGCCAAAATGGCTAGGGCAGAATATGGCATTTCTTAGGCCTCCAGCAGTGGACCTTCATTTTTTTTTTTTTTTTTTTTTTTTTTATCCAAAAGTGTGGTGGAAAAACACTAGATCGTCTTTTTGGATTCTTATTACCCAAGTCACTAAGAATATTACCAGTGGCATACAGGGAGCTTAGCCAATGAGCAGTAAGAAAAGGTGCTTCCTCTGTAGTTCACTCTGATCACTGGCTCTACCCCTGCCCAGGCCTATAACCTCTGACCCAGAATGCAGGCCTGGGCAAGGGACCCCCAAACTCCTCTGATTGCTGGCTTCACAGAGCCTAGGCCTCTGCAATCACCAGCTCTGATCCTTCCCCCTGCCATCACCGGCTCTATCCTTGCCCCACTGGCATCCTCTGGTCAAGACTGCAGGCCTGGGCAGGGGACTCCCAGGCCCCTCCAATCTCGGGCTCCAGCCCTGCCCCACCACAGCTTCTGGCCAAGGCTACAGGCCTGGGCAGGAGACTCCAGGCCCCTGCATTGCCAGCTCTGTCCACGCCCTGACCCCTACAATCACAGGCTCCGCCCCTGCCCCTCCAATTGCTGCCTCAATGGAGCCCAGGGCCCTGTAATCTCCAGCCTTGCCCAGGCCTTATACCTGGTTAGGGCACCCTCATACCCTTCCAATCACTGGCTCTGCCCTTGCCCATGCCTGAGATCTGTGGCAAAGGCCTCTGGCCTGGGCAGGGGACCCCCATCCCCCTCTGATCACCTGTTCCACCCCTCAGGCCCCTGCCTCCCCCACCACATGCCTGGCTAACAGGCTTGACCACTTCAGTGGCAAGGCTGAGCCGGACTGGGCACTGCCATCTTGTGGCCTTGGATGCTGCCATCTTTGTGACAGAATGGTGCCTAATTTGCATATTAATCTTTTATTAGATAGGATAAGTGCATATGTATCTATAATTATCTCAAAATAAAAAAGAAAAGTGCAGGTGCTAGTCATAGAATAGATCTGGTAAATCAAGAGGGCTTCTTTGAGGAGGTGACATTTGCTCTCAAAGAAAAAGTATGAGTGGGAGGTAAATGAATTGGGGGTATAGGAGAGCAATATAGGCAGCTCTATTACTCTTCTGCAGTTTAGAGGATGAATCAGAATGTGACCAGTAAGATGGCTTGGTTGGCTACTATAGTCATCTAGGCAAGAAATAATGGTAGTTTTATCTTGGGGGATATCAATCACAATGATAATTAAATGGACCCCAGAGCTCTTCAGAACATGAAATAAAGTGACAGAAAAGTCTTAAAGACAGATGAAAACAGATTGTTTTATTTAATAATAATATTTTATACATTTTAGTAGTGCTAACAAACATTAGGTCATTGTCATTCTGAAAAGATTCTAAATAACAAGTACAGAGTAATATATACTTTTCAGAAATTACTTTGATTTGCAACACACATTTGCACAAAATACTAATGGATGCCAATTCGCCTGACACATTAATAAAGAAAATAGTTGTTACTTGTAAATCTTTTCTTTCCAACATATACTCAATATATAGCTCCAGAGAAAAATGAAACTATCAGAATCACTTGTGTGTCCCCATTCACTCATACATCCATTCAACATATTGAACAGTGACTATATTCATATGTTGAGCATACAGACATAAAAAGACATGCACTCTGGCTGGCTAGTGTGTTTCAGTGGTTGAGCATCAACCTATGAACCAGGAAGTGATAGTTCAATTCCCAGTCTGAAAAAAAAAAAAAAAAGAGAGACATGCACTCTGCAGGCTTTCAGACCTGAATTTGAATCCTGACTCTGTGCTTAATAGCAGCGTTATGTTAGTTAATCTCTGGTTTTGCCCTCAGCTCCCTCATTTTTATTTTTATTTTTAATTTATCTTTATTGTTGAAAGCTCCTTCATCTTTAAAATAGAAATAACGGTATCACTTACTTCATAAAACTTCTATGTTGCTACATGCAACAACATACTCAGTCGTTATCGGCCTGGCCATCGTCGTTAATTGAGGGTAAAATGTTTTCATTTTCTTAACATTCTCTGTTCCTCTGACTTCTGGGAAACAACTATTCCTGGGTTTTCCTAATAACTCTGACAGTTATTTCTCCTGCTTCATTGTGGATCTGTTTTCTCTATCCATTACTTAAAAATTAATTTGATATTGCTCTGCCCTCAGAATACTAACTGCTATAGTCTCCCTATGACTGTCATAAAAGCTCATGGTATCATCAAAGCCATATAAGCTATGAACATCAAGCCTCTTTCTCTAGCCTCAATTGCTGCACTGATATTATATTCCAGCATATTTATTAAGTACTTCCTAGAGATCTCTTCTTAGATTTTCCAAGGCTTCTCACATCAACCATGACCAGAACTAAATTCATCCTCTTACCTTCAAATGCCTCTATGTGCACTGTGGAGGGAAAAGGATTTCTATGGAAAATAACCTCACAGGGCAATCTGATAATAAACTCCTAAATGGTAGGTCATGGTGGGTAGTCAAGCTCCATATACTAACTTTCTTTAGAACCATTGTCTTAAGCAAGCCCTGTCCATTGTTTTTTTGTGTATCTAGGTTAACATACCTTTGAAAATAAGTGTAAGTACCCTCAAGAGAGAACATAATCTTAACCATCCTGTAATCCAATCCCCACCTTGGTTTCTCCCATTTTCATG
Source organism: Murina feae (assembly GCA_004026665.1). Classification (NCBI taxonomy): domain Eukaryota; kingdom Metazoa; phylum Chordata; class Mammalia; order Chiroptera; family Vespertilionidae; genus Murina; species Murina feae. Next base: position 16,598 of record PVJC01011013.1, on the reverse strand, counting down.
TAATCTTCCTTACATTCCCTCTTTAATTTCACATGCATAAAATAAATTATTCTCCAGAGCATTTGAGTTATTGCCTCCAGGCAATTATCATCAGTTTGGTTCAAATAAATTTTTATAAAAAATTATCTACAGATTTACACATTTCTTTCATCAACAGTACTTGTAAGAGAGCATTTCTAAGAAATGACTCGAAATGCAATTGCCTGGTAAACTCATCACATCATTCATAGGTGTAAATATTTCTCTCTTCTCTGCATCCAGTGCAGCTGGAGAGTGGCCCAGTTCCTGAGTAGAGGCGGCTGGGGATTGAGAAAATGAAAGAAAGAGACTGACACAGAGATGGAAGGAAAAAGCTGGGGCCCTGTGGGGGTGGGACCACTGTCCTCTGAAGGAGAGACAGTGACCCAGAGCCAATACAGGGTGTTTATTTTCTACAGCAAAAACCAGGAAGTTTTACTAAAAAGTCAAGACAAAAGAGATTATGGGCATTCTTGGGTAGTCCTGAGTCATATTCATTCCTGGTGCTTGGCTGGATTTAAATAACAAAACACCCCCTGGCACCTGGGCTGAAGGTCAAGCTGATAACACTCCTGCCTCTGGCAAAGTGTGTTTCCAGGACTTGGCTTTGCCAACACCACTGGATTCAACTGACAATGATTAAAGAAATGCCCATGTGCCTTCCCAGGCGCTCTCTACAAATAGGTATTATCACCTCCTTTTATTTTTATTTTTTAATTTTAATTTCTTTATTGATTAAGGTATTGCATATGTGTCCTTATCCCCCCACTATCCAAAGTAGTTGTACCATTTATATACCTACAGGTAACATGTATAAGTCTCATTGTTCCACAATCTCACCTACACCTGATATTGTTGGATATTACTTATTTTCTTTGTCTGATGTGTAAGAAATGTCTCATTTCTTTTAATGCACATTTTCCTCATTTCTACTGTATTTGAGCATATTTTCATAGACATTAGTATGTATGCACATTCTTTGTTCTTTCATTTTGAATTCTTGTATTTTTCTTATTCTTTAAGATACACACACAAACACACACGCACACATACATTCTAGATATAAATCTTTGTCGGATGCATTGAAAAAAAGTTCTTCCAATATGAGAGGTATTTTTCTAATTTTAGTTATAGTTCTTCATTGTACAGGAGTGGAGAGGGCATGGAAACTCCTCACTCTTTCCCCATACCTTGCCCTATTCATCTCTTCCATATGGCTTTTCCTGAGTTAGATTCCTTTATAATAGGCCAATAGTGTGGTAGGCAGTTAGATAGATACAAGCAGAGCAAGGATGATGGGCCAGATACAGAAGGTCACTAGGGTAGACAGCCCTGGGTGACTGGCAAAAGATAATTGTAGAGTGGGACCTCACCCTCAGGGTGACCTTTCCTCTCCTAGCATATCACTGGTCATAGGGTTTGGAACCCCCCTGACCATTCCTATCTGGAGATAACATTTAGGTCTCAGTTGTGTTTCAGCTCCAGGCCCAGAAAAGCAACAAAACCAGACCAGTGACCCCACAGCTGTCCTCAGGACCAGCTGCATTCGATAATGACCCCCTACCTTGGTGCCAACCAATCAATCAGTGGAGACAAGACCCTGAAAACTGCTGAATATTCTATTAAGATCTTCCCTTAGGAGGCCCTTTAAATTCTCCACCATTAAAACCCTTAGGACAGAGGGCCTAGCATGCTTTCCCTCCAGAGCACAGGCTCTTGCCTTTCCCTTCCCCTCACCCCAGATGCATTACCATTAGCTTCCTCACTCCCAAGCTCAAGGGCTCTTCTTTGCCTCTATATATAACTTGTTTCCTCAGCCCATTTCTTCTGCAAATTACTTCTTCCACATCAGTGATTGTATAAATAAACTAGAGGCCCAGTGCATGAAATTCATGCATGGGTTGGGTCCCTACACCTGGCTGGAACTCAGGGCCAACTGGGGCCAGACCAATCAGGGCTGGGCCAGAGAGGAGGCAACAGTAGCTGGGCTGGGTTTGGAAGAAATGAATACTGGGTGCCGATGCCACCAGTGTTGGCACCCTGCCACTGCACAGTTTCCTGCCCCCCACTCCTCCTTCCCTCGCTTTCACACCACCACCACAGCAGGTGGGTAGTGGACCAATCTGGGCCTGCCAGCTGAGGGGAGGGATGGGGCACAGGAGGTTGGCTGCCAGCCCCAAGGAGGGAGCTGGCCTTCAGCCCCCTTGGGAAAGGGGCCATGTTCTCCACCACCCACACCCAGTTCCCTGCCCCAGCCCAAGGGTTGGCCCCAATCAGGGGATTGGGGCCTGCCAGCCGGGGAAAAGGACCATAGGAGGTTGGCCGGCCAGAGGGGAGAGTCTGCGGGAGATTGGCCGGCCAGGGGAAGTTGGCTGTGAGAGTGCACTGACTACCAGGGGCAATTCCTGCATTGAATGTCTGCCACCTGATGGTCAGTGTGTATCATAGCAACTGGTCCAGCCATTTTGGTCATTCCAGTCATTCTGGTTGCTTAGGCTTTTATATATATATACTGTAGATGTTTCCTTATAGTTTGGGTCTTAGCTCTTAATTCTTTCCTAGCCAGAACTCATGTACAGAGGTTACTGAACAAAGGTTCAGTCAGACCTCACTAACCTAACACCTGAAGCCTTTTCTGACACCTACAACAGTAGTACAGTGAGTGAAATTGTAAACAGATAAGCTATGGATCCATGCAGCTTGTCACTACTTGACCAATTAAGCAGAGACAGGGTTGAATCTTACATGAGCATTTATTCCAATATTTCCTGCAGTACAGGAAAGCAGCAGGTCATCCACAAAAATCTGCTCTGCACCCCACCATAAGCTGGCTGCTTAAATAGGTAGAAGTACAAATGAAAGTAGGCAAAAGGGCAAATGGGCATTTTACAGATATACAAAAAGGCTGGGGTCTTCAAAGGACTTAGTGGTATGCAAAGATTAGGGTTACCATGGGGAAATAGCCAAAGGATATGCCAAACTGGCAGTTAACAGGTAAGCAGAGGGCTGGAGATCTTCAAAGGGCTTAGTGATATAAAGCTTGGGGTCTTCAAAGGGCTGGTAATTCTGGTTTCTGGCTCTGATTTCAGCAGCAAAGTTGTTAATCTTTCCATGATAATATGCATCTCCAAATGGGGAGGAAGGGCTGAACTTCCAGGTGAGCTCCCAGATCCTGAGTGCAGCTGCCAGCCAAGTCAGAACGTGCTTTCTCTAATCAGAATAAAACAATCACGTTTAACAGAGCATGATTAGTATTTCTTACAATTCTAGCTTATTCCTCAACATTCTATTTCTGTCCCTATCAAAATGTTTGTCAGAGTTCTGTGAGCATCTCTAGAATATTAATCAAACCCAAGGAGGAGATCCTGGGAACCTCCAAACTGTAGTAGATCTGTTTCAAGTAGAAGTAAAAACCTGAGTTTAGGATTAGCATGTGAATGCAAGGCTGTATTGTATGAAGGAGCACATGATCTATGCAATTTGATGCTATCTCTGGGTAGCCAGTATAAGAATTTAGTTGAATTGTAAGACACCAAGGTGGTGTCATAGACTTCTTTGGTGATGTAGGAAAATTCACCCTTATATACACACACACAGACACAGGCATTGAAATAGGTTCCAAAACCTTTATTATCATAATATTATTTTAATGTTCATAATAATATTTTTAAAATATAGTGTTGTTTTTTAATGGATGAATATTAAGTTTCATGTTTATATTGTAGAGTATTTCCATATAAAGCATTTTTATTTTTATTTGAACTGTCATTTAATTCATCATTAATTTTCATAATGTTCTAAGGGATTCCATTTAATTTGAAGATGCTTTTGATAAGCATTACATTAGAAAACAATAAGGAAAAATATTCCTCTAAGCCAAGCTTCATTTTCATTTAGTTTTCTAGTCTGAAAATTAATTTCTTTTTTTATGCATTTATAAATGCAAAACAAGATTCATGTAACTCAGCCCATGTGACTCAGTGGTTTGGTGTCAATCTATCAACCAGGAGGTAATAGTTTGAATCCTGGTCACAGTATATGCCCAGGTTGTAGGCTCAACCCCCAGTAGGGGTTTGCAGGAGGCAGCTCATCAATGATTCTCATCATTGATGTTTCTATCTCTCTCTCTCTTCCTCTCTAGAATCAATAAAAAATGTATATTTTTAAAAAGGAGTTGTATAATTATAGCAAAACTCAATGGATATCAATAGATCTAAATTTCTATCAACTTTGATAATTTGAAGACAAATTGACAAAATGAGTTTTCAGTTATTAGGGCTTAAGGCTACTCCTGGGCACCTCACAAAGTAAGCAATTTTGCTCCTTGACAATCCATTTGGAATGATTAGATTTGGGGTGGACGATTCAAAATAGAATATGGCAAAGTACTAACATGTAGCTCCCATTTGTTGGATTCCAGAGGCTAGGTTAGTGTGTTGTACAGAAACAACAGATGGTTCTAAGCATTGAAGTTATTTTGTCCTGAAATTGTATGAACATAATTCAAAATTGTCTCCACCACATATTGTGCCCATATGCACTAACCAGTAATCCTATATAATAAAACGCTAATATACAAATGGACTGAACAGCAGAATGACCTGCAGAATGACTGGTCGCTATGATGCACACTGACCACCAGGGGGCAGACACTCAATGCAGGAGATGCCCCCTGGTGGTCAGTGCGCTCCCACAATGGGAGTGCTGCTCAGCCAGAAGCTGGGCTCATGGCTTGCAAGCACAACAGTGGTAGAGGAAACGTCTCCCACCTCCACTGCAGGCAGGCAGTAGGGAGCAAGGGGTCACGGACTGCGAGAGCCCCAGGCTGCAAGAGGGATGTCTAACTGCCTAAGCTGGCAGGTGGACATTCCCCGAAAGGTCCTGGACTATGAGAGGGTGCAGATCAGGCTGAGGGACACTCCACCACACCCATTCAGTGCACAAATTTTGTGCACTAGGCCTCTAGTCATTAATAAAAATTATGATAGCAGTATATAGGTACAAGGGTAAATCTTTTTTTAAACATATTTTATTGATTTTTTTACATAGAAGAAGGGAGAGGGAAAGAGTTAGAAACATTGATGAGAGAGAAATATCAATCAGCTGCTTCCTGCATACCCCCCAGTGGGCATGTGCCCGCAACCAAGGTACATGCCCTTGACCAGAATCGAACCTGGGACCCTTCAGTCTGCAGGCTGGCACTTCATCCACTGTGCCAAACTGGTTAGGGCAAGGGTACATATTTTTAAAATGAGTCTTGGCTTATCTATTTTCAAATTTTGCAGAGCCAAACAGTAATTATCAGTCCCATTTTGCAGCTGAGAAAACTGAAGCAAGAACAAATAAAGAGAATTGTCCTAGACACATTGCCACAACTTTTGCTCTGACACAACATTTGTCACATGGGGGCCACAGGTGGCCATCTGGATGGCAAAAAGTAATTAAATTGTGATCAAGGTATTTGCCAAAGGCTAATAAAACTCAGCCTGAGCATAAAGTTCTGAGTTAAATTAAAACTTCAAGTAATCACTGGTTAAAGACCAAGTGTTTTCCTTGGTGAGGGTTTATTTCTTGCAATGATCTGCTCTGCAAAAGAGAATGTAGTGGTAGTTGAAGAGATAGAGAATGAGCCTTGTCAACTGTTTCACTTTTTTCTCCAATCAGAATTATCAGCCCCAGAGTTCAAGCATTAAAATAGCACTTGTAAGTGGCTTTAGTTTTGGTTAACTAAATATAAAGAGACATTTTTGAAAATCGTTCTTTGAGAGCCTAGTTTTTCAGGCTAAGCTACTACTATGTCGTACAAGAAACCTGACATTTAAATCAAGACTGGCTCCAGAAATAGTGCCTTCAAAGCTAAGGTATGAGGCAAAGGAATCACAGTCCACACCTGTAATCTTTTTTTAAAATCTTTATTGTTCAGATTATTACAGTTGTTCCTCTTCCCCCCCCCCATAGCTTCTCTCCTCCCAGTTTCCACCCCACCCTCTGTCCTTACCCCTCCCCCCCACTGTCCTCATCCATAGGTGTACAATTTTTGTCCAGTCTCTTCCCGCAAGCATGTAATCTTTTAACACCTGTGTTTACCTTGTGCATTAAAAATAATATAAGACAAATTCTTGGAGGAGATAAATTTAATTTTTATAAAACCAACAGCATACATTTATGGGGTACAATACAAATATATAAAATAAATACTTATATAATGATTTTTAAAAACATTTTTCATCCTAAATACAGAGTTAGAGTATTATAGATATTAAGTATTTAAATCCTTTGCATAACTAGTAGATTTTTTCACAAAAGCCTAACTCATCTAAAGTCCCTAGGAACAAAGTTCATTCACGTACAAACAAAAATGTAAAAGCAACACTATTCCTCTCCTTCTTGTCTCCACTGAAAGATCGTAAACACTAAATCCATTTTTCCAAGTAGGTCATATTTAGATTCTGAGATCTTTGTAATTTCCACACATTTCTTAATCAGACCAGTGTCAGGACTTTTTCATGTGTGCAAGAATGTCACAATTCCTATAGGCTGATAATCCCCTTGAGGACCATAGTTTATCTCCTTTATTTCCTTGTGGGTATGTCTTCATGTGAGGTATGTGTTTATTTGATGCTAATTAGTAAGTTATTGCTTCAGAAGCTTAAAGGTGGTATTATTCCCTTAGATCTCCCTCACTGACCCCCTAAGGAGATCTGCTTTACAATAACCAGGTACTTCATATAAGGAAACTATATTCATTATTCATCATAAATATTTTTTTACTTACCAGATGCTGTATCTGCAAAGTATTCACAAGAGCATGATTTTAAGATCTCCTGGTCTTTCACAAGAGGATTATACACAATTATTAAAAGCTTAACAAAAACAAAAACTTACTGATAATGGAAAAGCTCATTTTAAAGCAAATTTGTCGTAATGTTCACTTACAGGGCTGTTAGCATACTCACTCTCAGAGGGAGGCAACGAACTTTCTGCTTTGGAATGTCAGGGTTTAGTGTTTCTGATCCTTCAGTGGAGAGAAGAAGGAAAGGAATAGTGTTGCTTTTGTACTTTTATTTGTACATGAATGAGCTTTGCTCCCAGGGTCTTTAGATGAGTTAGGCTTTTGTGAACAAATCTGTTAGATATGCAAAGGCATCTTAACCCATTGTCCACATTGCTACTAGGATTATATTCCTAAATCATATTATGATATTACAACCCTGTTCAAGCTCATTCATGACTCATAATTGCATACAAAGTAAAGTTAATTCATCTTAGAGCCAACTACTGAAAGCTTCTGTGAACCAGACACCATAGGAATGCAAATAAAATATTGTCAAAATTACTGTCTTCAAAAAGCTCACAATTAGTGGGGAAAGAAGATATCAATGAAAAAGTAATATGCTGGTTGCCAAAATGAAAATATACTTGAGATGCTATGTGTCCACAGGGAGAGAGTATGTAATAGAATCCAGGTTTAGGAATAGGAGGAAAATATGAATCATAGGAGGGCATAAATAGATCATCACAGAGTTGATGATGGCAGAGGTGAGCCATATTAACTCAAAAAGTATTCTCAAGATAATCTGGAGAGCTCATTTATTACTGGCAATTGAACCACTCTATGCAACAAGTTATACTTATGTGAGGAAAACCCAGACCTGGTGTGTTAAGAATATGTAGTGGGGCCCAGCTGACATGGCAGAGATCAAAGACAAAGAGAAAATCTTAAAAACTGCTAGAGAAGACAGTGAGTTACCAATAAGGGAACTCCCATAGGACCTGATTTCTGAACTGAAACATTTTAGGCCAGAAAGGATTAACATGAAATATAAAAAGTGATGAAAATCAAGCACCTACAACCAAGACTACTCAGCAAGGCTATCATTAAAATTGAAAGAAAGATAAAGAGCATCCCAGATAAGAAACAGCTAAAAGAGTTTGTTACTACCTGCCAGACCTGACCAGCAAACCCTGAGCAACAGTTGAATTAATTACTCTGACACATGTTTCTGTGAAAGAGAGGCTAAGGGACTGCATGGCTATAGGAACAAATAGCCCTGTTTGCCTGTCTCCTTAGGATTTTATTGTAGCAACAGCTTGAACTAAAATTAACTATTAGATATTATCAGCAGGGTAATCATCCTTGAGGTGCATCTGTAGTGTCCTTTAAGCAAGGATATTTTAAAGTCTAAATATAAAGATTCTAGGAAAATACCTGGGGGCTCAGACTTGTTTGGAAAAGTCAAGGCAGGGGCTACCACCTTCAGCAAGGTCACCTTAGAGGCCCCAACCTTTTAGAGATTTCTACTTACATACTTTCCAACCAAGTCCATGCTTTCCCACATCTCTCTTTTTGTTTTCCTGGCTGCAGAAGACAGAGGGAGGTGGCAAACTTTCTGCTTTGGAATGTTAGGGTCTACAAAGTGCATTCACTGTTTGAGTTCTGATTTTGCAGAAGGATTGGGGTCTGTAGACATTAGCTATTGTCATGTGATGAGATGTTGACAAGATGATGTTGACTCTCGGTGGGTTGGTCTGACCATGTTTTTTGGTTCTGCTTGCTGTATTTACAGCTGAGTCACCTTTCTAATTACTTTGCACAGGCCTTGAAAAGAAAACTTTAATAAAAACTTACCCCCCCATTTATATATAAGTATATGTATTCTAAGATTTAAAATAATATGATTACGTTCAGATTAATTTAGGTGCTCTATCAGATTTATTATTTAGTATATTTATAATTCCATTTAAGATTTCTTTTTATAAACCTATGACTTTTATAAACATTTTAAAAACGTTCACAACTATTCTTAAGTATTCCTACTCTCATTTCCTTTTTTCTTGTCTGGGGCCAGGGAAGAGGGTGCAGCCTGAATTCCTCTGGCCTGGTGCCAGGGTGAGGGGAGTAGCCTGAGTTCTCCTGTCAAGCCCTGAGGGTGGAAGGCACGACCTGAGGTCCCCTGTCAAGCCCCATGCAGGAGGTGGGTGGGCGCATAGCCTCAGGTCCCTGCTGATTGCTCCTTAAGGCTCATTATGGGAACTTAGCCTCAGCTGTGGATGCAAACTGACTGGAGTGATGGTCAATTTGCACATTTCCTCTTTATTATATAGGATTTTCTATTACACAAACTCTATAAATTCCTTCTAATTAGTTATGATTAAGGGTTAGTTCTATACAGGTTCCTTTATTTCTAGCTTTAGAGTAGTGGGAGTGGTAAGAAGTATGTTTCAGAGTTTATTTCTCCTCTAGTTAGCCTATCATCCTTGCTTTGTCTGTCTAATTGTCTACTATATCTTCCTCAAGGATCTTGGCTTTGAATTGTTTTAGGGAAAGGGGACACCAGATTTTTTTTGTAACTGATTCATGCTGAGGCAGGTCAGAGGTTTCTCTCAGAGCCAAAAGATCCTTGCTCTCTGTCAGAGGGACAATAAGGCCTGGCACAGAAGGAGGTGTCAATGGTGCCTAGAGGTGGTATTCCCTAGGTATAAGTAGGTCTTTTAATCTGGTGGGACAAACTGTGTTATAAAATTTAGTATTATTGGGTAAAGATTAGAATAGTTTCTAATAATTTCCTGTTGACACAATATTTCTTCCTAAAATCACTCTTATTTTTATTAAAGACTAAATTACTTATTGTATTAAGTCTAATTATAATTTGACCTGACAGTTTTCATGACCACAACAAGAATGGCAGTTGATTATATAGGCTATTTTCACAAAACTATGCTTTGCTGGAATCTGAGAAAGTTTATTCCTAGGGCAAAGAAACCAAGTTACACAGTTGCCATCAGACGTTGCCTGCAATACATACAGAATTAGGTGCATTCCTCAAGTTGAGGTCCCTACAGGTATCTTGAGGTTTCTTTTATGCCGTCTCTTAGGAAAGCCAGCTTTGTTCCTTACCTGGAAAGACTGTCATGAACCACATGACAAAGCAAGGTACCAGGCTATTTATCCAAGGGGCTTATTGGCTTCAAAGTCAATCTTCATTCCTTAGGGCTTTCTGGTGACATTCAGGGTCCTAGCATGTCTCTCTTTCAGACATGACATTCCAGCAAATTTTGGTTAATAAAACTACAGTTGGAAACTGACTTACATCCTGTTATGAAGAAATCAGATTCTTACTGGATTCATGCAAACACATTGCTATGAGAACAATAATTATAAAAATTACAATTATTTTTAATTTATTTAGTCTTATAATTAAATTATTTTTCTTCTGATTTATTTTTGCTATTATTTTTATAAATCTAGATACTTTACAGAGTAATATAAATGACATGGAATCTTGTTCTTTTTGCAAAACATAATATTTCACAATATTATAACTTATAACACTTATGAGTGAAAGCATATTAGAATTTAATATACATATATAAATGGAATATAATTATTATTTTTTTATTTGGCAGAGCTTCCCATATACCTTAAGTGTAAAATTTCTTTTATAAGGAGAGAAAGCAAATCTTAAAATGTAAACCCTGGGAAGATAATAAAATATAGTACATTATAATATATTATTATTGTTATTATTATTATTACTGGTAAACAGTATTAAGTAATCTATTCATTTAAAGTAATCAACTTCTTGATTAACACAAGATAATCATTTTAATAATATATATAAAACCTTTGCTTCCTAAGCAAATAAAGAAAACATCTTTTCTTTTCTTACTTTCAGAAATAGACTTATTTTTCCAATGAAAAATATAGTCACATTCATAAGAAGCATAACAGAGATAGTGAACTCCTTTGCTGAGAAAAAATTTCCTCAAACTTGGAAATCCTGAGCAGGCTCCAACAACTTACTGTGAAGTTACTTTCATTTTCTTACTCTTAGTTTTCGAGGGTTCTGTCATGTTTTGTTGTGTTCCTTGGTCCTCACATGGGGGACTACCTGCCGAGACTTTCCAGTAGAGCCAGGGCAATGGATGAAGGGATTACTCTGATACATGTTTCTGTGAAAGAGATGCTAAGGGACTGCTTGGCTATAGGAGCAAACAATCCAGTTTGCCTGCCTCCTTAGGCTTTTATTGTAACAACAGCTCGAACTAAAATTAATTACTAGATACTATAGCAGGGTAAACATCCTTGAAGTGCATCTGTAGTGTCCTTTAAGCAAGGACATTTTAAAGTCTAAATATGAAGATTCTAGTAAAACACCCGGGGGCTCAGACTTGTTTGGAAAAGTCAAGGCAGGGGTTGCCACCTTCAGCAAGGTCACCTTAGAGGCCCCAACCTTTCAGAGATTTCTCCTTACAGACTTTCCAACCAGGTCCCATGCTTCCCCACAACCATCAATCCAATATTACAAGATAAGTTAAAGGACGAGAGAGAGAGAGAGAGAGAGAGAGAGAGAGAGAGAGAGAGAGAGAGAGAGAGAAAGAAGAAGAAGAAGAAGAAGAAGAAGAAGAAGAAGAAGAAGAAGAAGAACAAGAAGAAGAAGAAGAAGAACAAGAAGAAGAAGAAGAACAAGAACAAGAAGAACAAGAAGAAGAACAAGAAGAAGAACAAGAACAAGAAGAACAAGAACAAGAACAAGAACAAGAACAAGAACAAGAACAAGAAGAACAAGAACAAGAACAAGAACAAGAACGAGAAAGAAAGAACATAGTTAACAGAATGAAATGGCAATAAATACATACATATCAATATGCACTTTAAATGCAAAGGCTTAAATGCTCCAATCAAAGACATAGGTTAGCTGATTAGGTAAGACAAGATATATATATATATATATATATATATATATATATTCTACTAAAGACCCAGCTCAGAATGAAGGGTACACATAGACTAAAAAGTAAAGGGATAGAAAAATATATCTCATGCAAATGAAAAGAAAACAAAAAAAGCTGGGGTAGCAATACGTATATCTGACAAAATAGACTAAGTCTATAATAAGAGACAAAGAAGGTCAATACATGATGATAAAGGATGCAATTTCACAAGAGGATATAACTTTTGTAAACATTTATGCATCCAACATAAGAGTACCTAGATATATATAAAGCAAATACTGATGGACACAAAGGAAGAGATCAACAGTAATATAGTAATAGTAGGGGATTATAACATCCCATTGACATCAATGTATAGATCTTCCAGGCAGAAAATTAACAAAGAAATGGCAGCCTTAAATGACAGACTAGATCAGATGGATTTAGTTGATAACTTCAGAGCATTTCATCCCAAATCAGCAGAATATACATTTTTGTCAAGTACACATGGAATATTTTCTAGGATAGACCACGTGTTAGAATACAAAACAAGTCTTTATACTTTTTAGAAGATTGAAATCAAAGCAAGCATTGACTTTGACCATAATCTTATGAAAGTATAAATCAATCACATTAATAAAAGTGAAAAACATACAAACACATGGAGGTTAAATAACATGATTCTAATCAATGAATGGGTTAACAATGAGGTCAAGGAAGAAATGAAAAGATACCTTGAAACCAATGAAAATGAGAACACAACAACCAAAAATCTATGAAGCACAGGGAAGCCATCATAAGAGGGAAATTCACAGCATTGCAGGTTTATCTTATAAACAAGAAATATATCAAATAAATAATCTAAGTTTACACTTAAAGGAACTTAAAAAATAAATGCAAAGCAAAATATGAGTAGAAGGAAGAAAATAACAAAGATCAGAGCAGATATAACCAAAATAGAGTCTAAAAACAAAATAAATCAATAGAACCTAGAGCTGGTTCACTGAAAAGATAAATCAGATTGATATACCTTTAACCAGACTCATCAAGAGAAAAAAAGAGAGAGTAATCAGATAAATAAAATCAGAAATTAAAAAAGAGAAGTAACAACTGACACCAAATAAAATCAAATGATTGTAAGACAATATTATGAACAACTACATGCCAACAAATTGGACAATCTGAATGAAATGAATAAATTCTTACCCCGAAACATAAAATGTTCCAAAACTAAATCAGGAAGAATAAGAGAATCTGAATAGACAGATTACAACAAATGAAATTGAAGCAGTAATAAAAATATCTCAACAAACAAAAAGTCCTGAATCAATTGGCTTTACAGGTGAATTTTTGCAAACATTCAAGAACTAACAACTATCCTCCTCAAAGACTCCTGAGCTCATTTTATGAAGCCAGCATTATCCAGATAAAAATCATACAAAGAAAACAATTAGAAACCAATATCCTTGATGAACATAAATGCTGAAATATGCCCCAAAATATCAACACAACAAATCTAGCAATACATTAAAAAGCTCACATGCCATGATCAAGTGAGATTTATTCTGGTGATGCAAGATTGGTACACCATCTGCAAATCCATTAATGTCATATACCACATTTAAAAAAGTGAAAGATAAAAATTATATGGTCAAATCAATAAATACAGAAAAAACATATGACAAATTCTAGCACCCATCTATATATATAAAAAAGCCTAATATGCAAATTATCTCCTCGGGAATTCACCAGGAGACCAGAAATGCAATCATTCGCTATGATGTATGCTGACCACAAGGGGGAAGCACAGAATGAAGGAAGGCCTTGACCAGCAGTTGGAAGGCCCCGATCAACCCTGATTGCAGACCAAGCCTAGGGACCCTACTCATAAACAAATTTCATGCATGGGGCCTCTAACTTATGATAGAAATTCTCAGTAAAGTGGGGATAGAGAGTACATACCTCAACATTATAAAGTTCATATAGTACAAACCCACAGGGGACATCATACTCAACGGGTAAAAACGAAAAGCTTTTTTTCTTAATATCAGAAAAGAGTTAGGAAGTTTGCTTCCACCACTCTTACTCAACATAATACTGGAAGACCTAGCCACAGCAATCAGACAAGAAGAAGAAATAAAAGGCATCTGAATTGAAAAGAAAGAAACAATACTGTCATTATTTGAAAACTATAGGCCCGGTGCACAAAAATTTGTGCACTTGGTGGAGGCAGGGAAGGTTCCTCTGCCTGGCCTGTGCTCTCTCGCAGTCTGGGACCCCTTGAGGGATGTCCACCTGCTGGATTAGGCCTGCTGCCTGGGCAAGCAGGCCTAAGATGGCAGTCAAACATCCCTTTGGCAGCCCAGGAGCCCTCAGGGAATGTCCACTTGCCAGCAGGGAGCAGGCTTAAGCTGCAGTTGGACATCCTAGTGCTGCTGAGGAGGCAGGAAAGACTCCCACAACCATCACTGTACTGGCAGGCTTGTGGCTAAGCAGAGCTCCCCCCTGTGGGAGCACACTGACCACCAGGGGCAGCTCTTGCATTGAACATCTGCCCCCTGGTGGTGAGTGTGTGTCATAGTGACCAGTCATTCCCAGTGATTCTGCTGTTAGGGTCAATTTGCATATTACCCTTTTATTACATAGGATTATATAGGATAGAGGCCTGGTGCATGGGTGGGGGCCAGATGGTCTGCCCTGAAGGGTGTCCCGGATCAAGTTGGGGTTCCTGCTGGGGTGCCTGGATATCCTGGGTGAGGGGCTGATGGTTGTTTGTAGGCTGGCCACAGCCCCTTCAAGGTGGTTGTCCCCCCCCCCCTTGGGGTGCCTGGCCAGCCTGGTTGAGGGGCTGATGGCTGTTTGCAGGCTGGCCACAGCTCCCATTGACCCAACTGATTTGTCATGGTACAGACTATTTTCCTGATCATATATGACTATGAAATTAGGGAAATGTATGAATGATTTATTTCTATTGTGAATTGAATATTGTCTTTCAAACTAGAACTAAGACTTTAGGATAACCTATAACCAGCCAGTAAGTAGGTAGATTCCTAAACCAATCCACACCACCATATCTCATTTGTACAATTATATTGTGAGATATTGCCATGTGGCATTAACTGACTTATTTTTTTTAAGATCAATGTAATAGATTAAGAATATCTATTTATTGGGGGGAAAACCAAGATGGCGGCATAGGTAAACACCTGGAATTGCTGCCTCGCACAACCATTTCCAAACCACAATGAAAAGAAAAAACAGACACCACCCAGACCCACAGGAAGGCTGGCTGAGTGGAAATTCTACAACTAGAAAGAGACTGAGATTCAGAATAGGTGTGGAAGTAAAGTGCAGAGGTACAGAGGCACACAGAAAGGGCTTGCTGAAAGGGCTGGCAACTGAGAATGCGGTTGTCTTTTTCAATCCGGAGGGAGCCACAAGCTCCCGACGGCTCTGAACTCCAGTTCCGGGTGTTTCTGGGGCTCCAAACTCAAACGGGAAGAAACTGGACTGCCTGGCACCAGGAGGAACTCCAGAGTGGCTTTCTCTCGGTGGTGCCAAGGAACACTGAAACCAGGTGCCTCTTAGGGCAGGGCTGAGAATCAGCCATAGCTGTTTGCTCTGCCCTGTTGATTCCTCCAGACCCCGCCCCACCTAAGCTGTGTGCAGAGGCTTTTGCATATAAAAGGCTGGGTAGCCTCAGGCAGAAGCTAAAATAGCATCTCCTTAGAGATTCAAGAGCCAGTGTACCCAGTGGTCAGAGCGGGACCACCCAGATTACAACTCCTCAGATCCATAAGGGACACACTCAGGGGGCAGACTCAGTGGGCACCAAAGCCCCACTGAAGCAAGTCTTGCCCCATAAGGGTGTCTCCAGCACAGAAGTTCTTCCACCATAGACATAGCTGATTCTCATAGCCAAGTGGCCTGGAGGTCAATTTCTCACAGTGATACCAACAATTAAGGCTTAGCTACAACAAGACTGTGCACAAAGCCTACAAAGTGGTGCACCAATAGTGTCCATCTCAGGTAATTGAGGAGGCTGAGCCACTGGGCCCTATAGGACGCCTAGCACAGAAAACCACTCTTTCAATGCAGGGAAGCAGCCAAAATGTGGAGACAAAGAACCAGGTCACAAATGACAGAAATGGAGGAAAGCAAAGGACTGGATATAGAGGTCAAAATCAGGGTTATTAGGTTTTTCAAGAATTTTCTAGAGACCGCCGATAAATTTAGTGAGACCCTTCAGGATATGAAGAAGGACCAGCTAGAAATTAAGAATACACTGACTGAAATAAAGAATAATATACAGAGATCCAACAGCAGACTAGAGGATCACAAGAATCAAGTCAAAGATTTGAAACATGAAGGAGCAAAAAACACCCAATCAGAAGAGCAAAAAGAAAAAAGAATCCAAAAATATGAAGAAAGTATAAGGAGCCTCTGGGACAACTTCAAGCATACCAACATCAGAATTATAGGGGTATCAGAAGAAGAGAGAGAGCAAGATATTGAAAAGCTATTTGAAGAAATAATGACAGAAAACTTCCCATACCTGGTGAAAGAAATAGACTTATAAGTCCAGGAAATGCAGAGAACCCCAAACAAAAGGAATCCAAGAAGGACCACACCAAGACACATCATAATTAAAATGCCAAGGGCAAAAGACAAAGAGAGAAGCTTAAAAGCGGCAAGAGAAAAGCAGCCAGTTACCTACGAGGGTGCACCCATACGAATGTCAGCTGATTTCTCAACAGAAACTTTGCAGTCCAGAAGGGAATGGTAAGAAATATTTAAAACGATGAATAGCAAGAACCTACAACCAAGATTACTTTACCCAGCAAAGCTATCATTCATAATTGAAG
>PVJC01011012.1:0-42436 GCA_004026665.1 Murina feae | reverse complement strand
GCCAGGTGTGTCCCCTCAGCGGTGTGGGCCCACCAGGCATGTGCAATCGTGGGCCCTCCGGTGGGAAACGTCCAGGCCTGCACTCACCAGCCTTCCCACCCCCCAGTGCACGAACCCTGAAGGGGCTGTGGGCAGCCTGAAAATGGCTCTCAGCCCCTCACCCAGGCTGGCCAGGCATGCCAGCAGGTGGACATCCCCCTCCCCTGCCGAGGTGTCCCAGACTGCAAGAGGGCACAGGCCTGGCTGAAGGACCCCCACCCCCCGAGTGCACAAGTTTTTGTGCACCAGGCCCCTAATTAAAAATAATAACTAAGGGCACAAAATTCCATTCAACAATATAATGTTTATTACTTAAAAATATCAATGCAACATTACAAGATATTAGCAGGACTAGGACATGTAAGTCTTACACATGTAATCATTTTTTGTTTATTGGAGTAAGAACAATACAATATTTAATTTTTAATATTTTTTGAGCTAAACAGGGAGGATTTGGAGAGGAATTAAGAAAAAGTTTTAGCACTAACCAGTTTGGCTCAGTGGATGAAGCATAGGCCTGCGGACTCGGGGGTCCCAGGTTTGATTCTGGTCAGGGGCATATGCCTTGGACGCAGACACATCCCCAGTAGGGGGGTGCGCAGGAGGCAGCTGATCGATGTTTCTCTCTCATCGATGTTTCTGACTCTCTGTCCCTCTCTCTTCCTCTCTGTAAAAAAATCAATTATATATATATATATATATTCCATTTTTGGCCAAATTATAATGGAAATATTCAGGAATAGCCATTTCTGTTAGGTTCCATCTCAATCTAGAAGAGCTGCATACAGTTTAAACCCATCACTGATAAAAATTCTTCTTTTTAAACACCCTTTAGCTCAATCATATGCCAGTTTGGATTCTTGATTGTGAGGTGATTTTAAACGCAATAATAATAGCTCCTTCGTCCTATTCAAACTACATTCAAGAGATTGTTTTTTCTTGATTATTTAATGTTATATCACACTGGCAACTTAGGAAAATGAGCCACATGAAGAGGAAGAAAGTGTCTACTTTAATTGAAGAGGCACACAACATAAAAATTAATACCTGTTCACTTAAGTACACTTAGGTTTCTTTTGGTACTGACTTGAAATAATTGAAAAATTACACCTTTAAGAAATTTGTTGAGAGAGACTAATTCAAATCAGGAAAGAAGCTAGAAATATTGGAACTTCCTTGTGTAAAGTTACGGGGGGAACATACAATAAGGGACTTGTAAGTATTGCTCGTTGGGTGGTTCTGACTCAGATCATGCTGTGAGTTCAGGCAGGACAACTCCCTTTTGGTACAGCAAGAAAAAAAGGAAAAATAAGCCAGTGTTCACAAAGGCACTTCGAAAATGGGCATCATACCATAGTGACAGTTATTTAAAAGTTTATATATATTCTAAGATCCTTTACAAACAAGTCGAGTCTATCAGTGTTCCGTCTGTGCTGTTACAGAAACCACAGCTTGAGAGCTCAGCGAGCAACAGGTGGATTTCCAAGGCCCTGTTCTGCCAAGGGAGCACTTCTTCCTCTTACAGTGGTTTTCATTTTGATTTGGAAAACCATGGCTGGGCCACCACCAGTCAGCAGCTGTGGCACAGGGGGTCGAAAAGGCCCATATCTGCTGTCACCTAACTTTGATGGAGGCACTTGAAATCTTTAGGAATGTAGAAGCAATGCTAATGCAACATCTTTGAGACATTTCCATAATTTTCTTGGGTAGTTGATAAAACCTGATTCCAGAGAGAATAGATAGAAACTAGCTGTAAAATGGGAGAAGATAATATTCTGGGCTAAATACAGTCCTTAGGACTCCAATTCCATATAGAGGGTTTTATGTGCCACTTAGGAGTTCCTTCGTAACCTCTTGAAAAATGAATTCATACCCAATATTTGAGGCACTTGTTCCTTGTGCCAATTCAAGTCAGCCTTGCAGTCTTTCAATTTTCTGTGTTGGGTAGCTCTCCAATCTTTATTTGAGTTTCAGGACAGTGATGGAATTGGATTGATTATGACACACAGAGCTTGAATGAGATAGGCAGTCAAAATAGGTGTTGCCAAGAGCCAGAAGTGTAATCCATGCTTGTAGTTGATCCAAGGTCCCATTATGTACATGGTTTGCATATTTGGAAGATTAAGCAGGAAACAGTGATATGGAAAGGGAGGCAAATTTTGAGAAAAGAGTAAGCACTGAAATTGCATCCGGGAGTGAGGAACACCAACTGATAGCAGAAGTTGTTATATCTTCTTAAGTTGCTCCAGTTAATATTCCATAGTAGGCCCTAGCTAGTTTGGCTCAGTGGATAGAATGCTGGCCTGCAGACAAAAGATCCCAAGTTTGATTCCGGTCAAGGGCACTTACCCTGGTTGTAGGCTCCTGCCTGACCCTGAGTCTGGTCAGGGCGCATGCAGGAGGCAACCAACTGACATGTTTCTCTCACATCGATGTTTCTCTCTGTCTTTCCCTCTCGAACTCTCTCTAAAAATCAATGGAAAAATATCCTTGGGTGAGGATTAACACACACACACAAAAAGATTGCATAGCAGAAGATTCTGGAGGAGCTAGAAACTGGATTGCCAAGGTTTTCTTATTGTTTATCTTGGTTTTGATGATCTCTAAAAGGTATGTAATTAGCATTACAAACTTCTGTGACACAGAATATTTCCTCCATGTTTATGAAAGAGATGTGCCATACTTTGGGTTCCTCAGATACAGACTCTGACACTCTTGAGATTTGTGTGCAGTAAGTGTATTGGGAAGTGTTCTTGGCAACACTTTTGAGGGCCAAGGAAAGCAGGATTTAGCGAGAGAAGACTCTGAATTACAATGAGTTTGCAGTAAAAACTTTGGCTATTCCTATCGAGGTTCTGGAGCTGGAGTAGTCTGTGAGAGTTATCCCAAATTGGGGTGAGAATGTCAGTTCTTAATAAAAATCATCAGCAGGTTCACAAAGGATAGATCTTATTTCTGTTGTGCAGATAAAGAAACAGGCTCAATCCCTGGCTGGGTAGCTCAGTTGGTTAGAGCATTGTCTGGATATGCCCAAGTGGCAGGTTTGATCCCCAGTCAGGGTACACACAAGAATCGGTCAACAAATGCATAAGTAAGTGGAACAACAAATCAATCCCATTCCTCCTCCCCCCGCCCCCCCCCACCCCCGCTTAAAAACACATTTAAAAAAATGAAAGAAACAGGCTCAGAGTGGTAAAGCAAGTGCCCAAAGCCATGTAGCAGTTAAATAGAGTAGCTGGGGGCTGTCTCTGCGGTGGCCTGACTCAAGACCCACGGTCACAGCCAGATAATACATCACCTCTGGCAGAACGGTGCAGACTCTGTACTTCCACTGGGCAATTACCTAATAAGTAAAATAAATGTCTCTCTGAAGTCCTTTAAAATTATCAATGTGAATATCACTTGATTTTGCATAATACAGATTATAGCATATATTTTATTAAAACTTAATTTTTTATTGATAAACTTTTCAACTTTCTTTGGCACCAAAAGCTTCCTTTTTTATTTATAGCTTAATGGTAACCTCAAATATGACTCTTCTTGGGTCTCATCTTTTCTTAAAAATAGACCAGAGAAAACCATCTCAATGTAGTGAATATTTTCCCTTGAATTAATGTACATCAAAATAATAAATGTTGTAGAACTTTTCTAGTTTAAAGTTTTCCACCTGCTGTACACAGGAGCTCTGTGTGTTTGCATTATCATAGCCAGAGCATAAATGTGAATTCCATAGTTCTGAGAGGTAATGAGATTCACCCAAGTTTACACAGCCTGTGCCGGCGACCCAGGCTTCCCACTCACTGTCCTGGATCCCTATTGCTGGTGCTCCTGATATGCTTCTTCACCCTAAGGAAAATCCCACCATGGCTCTGTAAGTAGGAAGTAGTGTGTTGTTCCATATGGTTCAATGGAGGAAGCAGGGCCCATGTGTTTTCAGTGTGAGAGGAGCAGCCAAAGCCACTGCAAAGAGGGATTGGAACTCTGATTTCCCATGAGCTCCTAAGAAAATAATTGCTCTGGAAAGGGATTAAAAATTTCAATAGAACTCATTATCTGTGTTCTTTGGATGAGCTATTATTAGTTAATGTGATCTAGGTTGAGTATCGTATTAGAACCAGTAACAGAAAATATTGATCCTGCAACTAGTGAGAAGCATAAAGTAGGCATGAGATTATCTCAATGCTTCCATAAATGGTAACTTTTATTCTAGTTATTTGAAGCTTTCTTGACTGTTATTATTTGAAAGGGATCCAGCTAAAACAGTATTTGCTTGGATTCTTGGGCAGAACTATTTCACTTCTAGTGGAAGAAAATATACCACATAAAAGGATTATGTCTATTTTTCTTAACTTGCCTTTCTTGTGGTCCCTTAGCCAAAATGAGGTCTTGGAAAATATTCTTCACATGCTCAAGTGTGGAGAAAATGTGGTGTGTGTGTGTGTGTGTGTGTGTGTGTGTGTGAGAGAGAGAGAGAGAGAGAGAGAGAGCGAGCGCAAGTGAATTAACTGATCTGAATGTGTTATAAAAGTATGTATGATTTGGGATGCTTACTAAGTATTATTTTAGTGATGTGTGTATCACATGGCGAGTGTTAGAAGATAAATATTTGGAGATAGCGGTCAAGGCTGGGATATCTCTATGGCAGGATTCAGGCTCCATCTTAGAGAGGCTGTCTCCCACAGTGCCGATAACTAAGGCACACTGAGCAGTCTAGCCTCTGATTGGGCTAAGGTAGTGCCACATTTGTTAGGGATAATGACCAAAGATGTGTTTCTGCCAGTAATTAAGATGGACATTATTAGAACAGACTGACGGCATGGAAAAGGTGGCTGGCAATTCCCTAGTTCTACGTGGTGACAAGGTTATAACTGAAACAGTTTTTGTTTGAGATGGAAATGTCTATGGTTGTGCACACAAAAAAAATTTACTAGGTGTTGTGAGGACCTGAGAGCACTGATTTTAAGAAATAACCCAGGAAAGAGAATACTAATATTAGCATAGTATTTGACATATTTAGTCATTTAAAAAGAGAATTATTAGATCCTAGGGTTTGAGGGCCACAGAAAATTTTCAGGGCTGAATCAAATAATTTTTATAGGTTGTGGTACCAAAACTTTTAAAAATGTTCTTGATTGAGCGTTTGCTTCTGGGAATTTATCCTAAATAAATAATTAAAAATATGTGCAAATAATTGCAAGAATTGCCTTCAAAACCTCTTGTTTATTAAAAGTTAAAATAAAGGAAGTGTTGAAAATCAGGAATTTGGTAGCTTATTGTATATCCATATTATAGAATCACACTTAGTCATTAATCTGCTGGAATGGATACATATGTATTATCTATAATAATAAAAGCATAATATGCTAATTAGACTGGCTGTCCTTCCGGACATCCTTCTGGACGACTTTCCGGATGAAGCTGGGGCTGCTAGTGAAACCTGGGTCCTGAGTGCCTGCCAGCAGCTGGAGGGAAGCCCAGGTCCTGGGTGCCAGTGGCTGGAGGGAAGTCGGTGCCAGCAGCTGGAGGAAGGAAGGCCTACTTTTGCACAAATTTTGTGCATCAGGCCTCTAGTTTATATATAAATGTAAATTATATATTACTTTGAAATATTTCAAACCCACAGAAAATTTGAAAGAATGATGGAAGTAGTATCTGTTAATAGCTTGTCATCCCTGCTCTCTCTCTCGCTCTCTATACATATGTACATGCACAGTCTTTTGCTAACCCTTCTGAAAATAGGCTACCAATATCATGACATTTCACCTCCTAATACTTCATTCTGCATGCCTTTCCCAAGAGTAAGAGTATTCTCTTTCCCAACACCATTACTACATCTAAGAAATTTGTCATTATTCAGTAACATCATTCACAAACATACTTAAATTGCCCCCCAAAATTCCTTACCATTTTTTTTTTTCTGATCCAAATTTCAATGAAGTTTCCTTCATGGTATTGCCACTATATATTTTTAGTTCCCTTCAATCTAGATTACTGTTGCCCACCTTTCCATGGCACTGAATCCTTTGAAAAGTCCAGACTAGCCTTCTTATAGAATGCCCCACATTATGGGTATATGTGTTTCTTCACCATTAGATTTGTGTTAAACATTTTAGGCAATAACACTCTACAAGTGATGTGCGTACCTGCAACTACATCGGATCAGGAGCTACATAATATCAGACAATTGCATTATTGGCAAAGCCAAGCTTCACTGGTAAGTGCTTTTATTATTATTATTATTATTAAAAAATATTTTTATTGATTTCAGAGAGGAAAGGAGAGGGAGAGAAACAGAAACATTAGTTGGCTGTCTTCTTCATGCCCCAGACTGGGGATCGAGCCTGCAGCCTGGGCATGTGCCCTGGCAGGGAATCGAACCGTGACCTTCGGTTCATAGGTCGAACCACACTGAGCCACACTGGCTGGACATAAGTGCTTTTATTTTAAAGTCATATTTCCCCTTTTGAAATTAAAGTGAGCTGGTATTTTGAGGTATCGATATATGTTTATCAATATGGACAGGTGTTCATGCTCTAGTAACTATGAATAGAAAATTATGAAATGAAAGAATCTCAATTTAGATAAAAAGGTCTCTCTCTCTCTCTTTCTCTCTCTCTCTGTTTCTCTCTCATATACACAGAGGAAGGTCTAGAAGAACTCATAACCCAAAGCATTTACAGTGGTTATATCAAGGTTGACTAGGGATAATTTTTATTTTTCCCTTTTCATGCGATTATTTTTTCCATAATTTTAATAACTACAGATACTGGTCAATTATTTTTAGAGTGAATAAAATGGGTTAAATGCAACTGATGTTCACAGTCTACTTTAAATGGTGGAACTGAGTATGTTTTGTTCTCCTTTTATCTCTCCATGCTTTGGTAACGGTACTGTTAAATCTGTTGACTGGATGAAGTTACTTTTACTATTGTGCCAGATCCTACTGGGTGTGCTTCCCAAGGAAAGAAGAGTTAAATTAATTCAAGGACGTAATTCTCATACTTCTCTCCAGAATTTCAACATGCATATTTTAATAACGACAGTGTACTTTAATGAGTACAATACTAGTACACGTTCCTTTATAATTTAAAATAAAGTCATCACAGAATTTAAAGCACTTGTTTATTTTTTTCTCCAGGTGAATGTAAAAATGCCATATTCTGGTATTTATGCATTTTGTCCCCCAGAGGTACATATATTGTTATGGCTAAAGGTCACTCACCCTCTGGCTATTTCAGTAAAGGAAGTAACTTTATTTAGCCTAGTCACAGGGAACTGGTGAGTCAAGGAGAGGGGAACCCAGGCTCATTTGTCTGCTGACCCATATGTGTATGCCAGGAGGTAGGGCCACCAAAGACCAGAGGCTTAGGCTCTGGGGCAAGGCTCTGGAAACTGTCTGGGCTAAATGACAGAGTTGAAGATGGCCAGATCACAGCCTCCTGCCGCCTTTGTTATGGATACGAAGCCTGTTGTTGCTGGAAGCAAAGGCTGACACTGGTGTTCAATGGAAGCTGACCAGGCAGGAGGCAATGATGTTGGGTTCTCTCCTTGGGGAAATCTTAATTTCGTCCCTGGGAAGGCAGACAAGCTGGTGCAAAAGGAAACCCACACCTAGTAACTGATACACAGCAATGACGTCTTGCTGGGAGATCTGCAGAGCAGGGCTAAATGGAATTCTGCATTCCATTAACTGTAAGCAGGATGTGAGGGATTAAAGGAGAGGTGGAGTGAGCAGCAAGCACAAGGCTAAAAATTATCTAGTGGAGTCACTGATATTTTCCCCTGAAAACAAGAAGGGCACCCTTTGTGTATATTTGCAAAACGAAATCCTCTGGAGTACATTTCTGGGGAATATAATGAGCTTGGCTCTAGGCAATACGGGTGAATGGGTGGTGTGATGTTTTTAGGACACTACTTCTCTTTCACTGTCCATCTCCACCAACCTGGCACCCCATTTTTCATATTGCTATATTCCTTTCTGTGGAAAAATCTGTTCTCTATTTTATAGCTTTGAATTCAAGACAGTGAGTACACTTTGATGAACATTGGTAGAACTAAAAAGAACCCTAGGCTAAGTGTCCCAAGACCTGGGTTCAATTTTCAACTTCATTACATACCCTTAACTTTTCTGAGCCTCAGTTTTATCATCTGTAAGTAGGAATCATAATCCAATATTTAACATAGGTCTTAATACACAGTAAGAGAGGGGAAGGGAATGGGAACTCATACTTGCTGGGTATCTCCTATAAGCCAGATCCCGTGCTAGATAACTTATGTAGCAGGGGTCCTAGCTTGAGTCCAGGTTATAGTCACCACACCATTTGGAGTCAACAGTTTCCAGGCATATTTGATGACCTAGCAAAACGAAGCTTGGAACTGAGGGGCATCCTGGGAGAGAACATACCCTGAGGGAAGAAAAGTTCAACAGCCGACTTGGTTATAAAACACATTATTAGCAGGGAGGAATTACTAAATAAAGCATAGTGTTTGTCACTCATATGGATTTCCCAGTCCAACTTCTCATGGATGTATAGCTAAAGTCTATGAATAAGTGTAGCTAAATGTGAAAAAAAGAGAAAGGTATTTTAAAATGGTTTGTAATTGAGGCACAAAAAGCAGTGGCTTTCACACTTTGTGGAAGAGTGTGTGACATTAATGGAGGAAGTGTGGTGTTCTCTCTGTGGTAGTTTATATCCAAGATGGCCACCATCGACCCCTTCCCTTTCTATATGTCATTATCCTGTCAAAAGATGGAATCTGCTTCTCCCAGCCCCTTGAAGCTGGACTAGCCTTCCTGACTTGTTTGAATAAGGTACTGTCTAAGAATCACATCTCAAGAGCATCATTCATGAAAAGTCCAAGCTGCCTGGAGAGGCCCTGAGGCACCATGTGGAGGGATCCCAAGAAGCAATGAGGTGCCAGACACTTGAGTGAAGAATCATCATAGGAGTTTCAAGTCCCAGCTATCCCACAAAGATGCCCTGGGGATAAGAGATGAACAACCCAGCCAAGCTCTTCCCATGAAACTTTGAGGAAAATATGATGGTTTATTTACATCAGTAAGTGGCTTTAAAAGAAAAGGAAGAGTGTGTGTGTGTGTGTGTGTGTGTGTGTGTGTGTGTGTGAGATAGAAAACAAGTTTGAAAGCAGTTTTTGCAAAGCAGTACATGTTTTAAAGTGATTTCTGTAAAAAAATACGGAAAAACTATGGGTAAGAGTGAGGGAATGGTTAAACTGAGCACTAATGGTGAAGAAAAGTGAACTGTTGCGTAGTCAGATATAAACTTTTTAACCCTGACCGTATGGTCATGCTTGGCTTCTAAGGGAAGAAATTTCAAATTAAGACATGGGACAGGTGGTATTTTGAAAGGCTTATGGATAAGCTTTTATGGATTCTCTTAAAGTTCAAATCAGGAAGACTTTGAAAGAAGCGTTGAGAGCTCCTTCAAGTCCCAGAACTGGCCCTGGCGTTCCAAGTCATATTGGAATGGGGTTATATTGACATGGGTTCAGTATATGGATGCAAAGGGGCTCTAGGGCAATACAGAAGCTATTATCCTAAGACATACT
The DNA here is from genome assembly GCA_004026665.1 of Murina feae. Classification (NCBI taxonomy): domain Eukaryota; kingdom Metazoa; phylum Chordata; class Mammalia; order Chiroptera; family Vespertilionidae; genus Murina; species Murina feae. The sequence goes on along the minus strand of PVJC01011012.1, from coordinate 32,827 downwards.
TTGTTTGTTCAGAATAAGAGCTTCTTTATTATGTAGGAGATGCCGCTGAATGGAAAGTCTCCTTATGAGGGAATTAAAAATAAGAACCATGTGACAGTGATATAGACATAGACATGCAAGGCCATGGCCTCCTATTACGTGTGTTGGAGCTCACTGACCTATAGTACACAGACTGTGCTAGCTGTGCTCCACTCAGGGAAGGCTGTGGACCTGCAGTTCAGGAGAGGCACTCTTGGCAAACAAACCACATGCCTTGTTAAGGATTGAAGGACTAACCAGGCAGTAATTCATTGGCCGCAATGTTAGAAGTACAAGGGAGTCAATGTGCTGAGTGTCTGCAGATAGAGTGATACATTTATTCCTGGGGTCATGGAGAGGTTATCACAGCTCTACTATATTACACATTTACGTCAGGTATTTTTTCAAGGAAACTGTCTCTTGCTAGCTGGTTTAGGGATGGAGATACATAAGTGCTGAAGCAGGAGAACTTTGGGCAGAAAGTGAATACAAGGAGGTAATTATTCACAGAGGTGTATTTCTTATATTTGACCATGGCTTACCCCTGGGCATTGTATGTGTTGAATCACTTTCTTCTTAGCCATGAAAATAATCACTCACCATTGGAGATTCACTGTGTTCTATTTTTCCGTGATTTTAGTTTTTTAAAATTGCTTTTCACTAACTTGAAAACAATGTGTTCATAGGCTCCAGGTTGTCTGCCCACTTGTGAGTGGGTTCTTGGGTCAGGTCACTCAGATTCCTACAGGATTCATTACTCACCTACATTGTGGTCTGCAATGTATACCATACGCCAATTGGAGGTAACTATATAGCACGCTTTTGTCTGCAGTGAAGGAGCAGGAAATCAAAGGTAACAACTACTTCCTGACAAATTCAGCTCTCTCTCTCACTGAGTCGATGCTTGGTTATTTAAACACAGAGGGGGAAAACAAGTTCCAACCTCTGTTGGCAAGCATCAGCTGGGATACCATCTGAACCCTTTGGGGCCACTCATGAAGCTTTGTTTTCACCCAAGTCCACTCAAGTGTAAGAGAAACTTTCTATAGAAGGTTAGTAATTGAATATGTTCATGGTAGGTACATGCAAGGAATTTTGTTAACAATCACAAAATGGGAGGCTGTCAATACTGGAATTTCTTTTATGCCTAATATCCCCGAAACCAGCCCTGGGACCCAGGGCAAACTCGATCACACCTCCTACTGCTTGAATGGAAGGTTTTGCCAGTCTCAAGTTTGCACCCATCTGGGTGGGAGAAATGGCCGGTTAGGTCTACTTGGCCTGATATACAATGAAAAGGCAACCTGTGTTCTGCTCTCACTGCCTCTAGAAAAGCAGATGAAATATCTGTATTGGAGACATAATGAGACCAAGGCTTCATGTAACAGGGGGATGGGTAACCACATGGACATGCCAATGATGTCTGGCTCAGGCAAAAGAAAGTTACAGAGAACAAAACACCCAAATTTACACATATTTTTCAGAGAAGACCGAAGAGCTGGGTCTCAAATGAATGTTACTATTTGGTTTATGTGCAGAACTTTGCCAGTACTTCGAGGTTTTTTCTGTACAATTCAAGTAAAGAAAGTCAGAAATCAGCAACTCAGGAGACATGTACAGTAGAGCTCAAGAGATATCAATGAACTGGCTTAGCATTTGGGGGGCACAGGGGTCTGTACTTGAACTTCCTAGGACTAGAATCCCTTACTCTGGCATGTTCCAAGTACATTTAAGGAATGACAAAAATTGTTCGTTGGAAGGAAAAGAATGGAAGGAGATGGATGGTAAAAGAAATAAATAAATAGGAAAGGAACAGGAAGCTAATTAAAAGCCCTCTCGTTAAAGACTTAGATGCAGCGGGTATGTAGGAATTATATTCAAATCCATCTACCCATCCATCCATCTGTCTGTGCAGTAAAGAGAATAAGAACGACCAAGGCTTGCTGCCACACATCCTTTGAAAGTGGTTTGCTTATTTTAATGTTTCCCAGATGGATGCTTAAGAAAATCCCATGTGGTCCCTTCACAATGTAACCTTTGGGTTGTTAGGGTGGGAGAAGCAGGGGATTCAGCCCAAGAGCCAATGTTTAAAACCAATAACCCCTTTGTTGTTGTGAAGCTATGAGAAGCCAGGACGCAAGGGGTGAAAGGACACAGCTTTCCTTCTCCTTTAATGCCCGGACGAAGGACATATTTGCTAAAGTCCGGTGGGGAAGCGTATCTCTGTCAATGCCGTATGAGTGAATAGAGAGCTTTTGTCTCTTCGGATGTCAATCCAGCACCTTCCATCAGAATTAAGTTCACTCAAAATTTACAGCACCCGACCCCCTGCAACCTTTCCTGCATCCCTGAAGGATTATATTACTGTAATCAAAGTAACTCCAGATAGAAAAGGCCTTGCAGGGTTATCCCGTCCATCCTCTGTCAGGGCACTGTGTGGCTCTGTGCGGTTTCCAGTGTCCTGATGAGGGAGCTTCCCGCCCTTCCCTGGGGAGGCCATTCTCGAATCCAGCAGTTCTCACCGCCAGGAAGTCTTCGCCGATACTCATCTCGAGTTGTCCCTCCTTCAGCTGTATCCCATTACCGCCAGGCCCACCCGCTCTCGGAAGCATGCTGCTTCCCGCCTTTGCAACGGCACCTATTAAAACCCCTTTCATGCTCTTTACTCCCCTTTACACAGCCTGTCCTCCGTTTGAGAGACTGCAGAGTCATTCCTGGGGCTTCTCTCTACCATATTTTGTTTGCATCTTTCTTCATGTGTGAGCACAGAACAGCTGTCGAGGCTTCATAATAAAGTGAGGCGTCATTAAAAACTGATTTTTAGAACTTTAGTGATTCTTATTATTTTTCACCAAAAACTAATCCTAAAGCTCTTGTGTGTTTTCTCAATAGGCTTAATCTTCATTTAACCTTAAATTTTATGAAACGCTTGATAACAAATTTCCGTGCGCAGAAATAGGAGGAAAATAAATTTAGTAAAGAAAGATACAAGCAGCAAGATAAAAGTCAACTTTAGGGGGAGAGCCTGCAGAATTGTCCGCAGTGTACCTTTATGAGGTTGTGGGCTGGAAGGGGCCTGGAAGTTAACGTACAGGATGGACTCGGGCTGTTTGGTGCAACTCACAGGCTGGGAGTTGACATGTTGGTACCTTGAGCCCAGAGCATCCAAGGGCAGATCTCTGAGTCTTTCCAGGTTGTCAGGTTGGACTCTAGTTAGTCAGATCATGCACATGGCATCTCTTGTGGAGAAAAATCTCATTTTAGGGAGGGAGAATGTTAGAAGACGTGGCAAGTCTAGCAGCGTTCTCCGCGGAAGTCTTGACTCTGGAGGCAGACTGGATGTGTGTGGATCATGTCTCTGTTACTTCCGTATGGACTTGGGCAGGTTGCTCTCTTTCCACTCGGTTTGCACATCTGCAAAGGGGACTATTCTAGATTATTTTATAATATTTCAGTGAGAATGAAGGCAATGCTCATAAACTACAGCACAGTGTTTGAATGTAATTCACACTTAGAACATGCTCTAAGTTTACCTAGAACATCTTCCTGAAAGTTGACAAAAGCTCTTCCAAATTTATGTTCAAGGATGCTCATTGCAATATTGATTAAATGGCAAAAAAGAGGAAATAACCAACAAAAGAGGATCAATGTCTGGAAATTTTCATTAACAAACAATTTAAGTTCATTTAGAAGAACAGAGTGCAAAGCTGTACATGTAGTGTGATCCTTGTTTCATATTTATAAGCTCTATCTATGCAACATATATGCACCAAAAAAGACTGGATAAAAATGCACCCAAAATGTTAATAGTTGCTTTAGAGGGATAGTGGAATTATGGCTGATCTCTTTTTCTAATATTAGCAGGTATTTCTTTTATTTTGCTATTTTCAGAGATAGTGTGTTTCATTGTCTGGGGATGTATGGTCTTTGTGAAATAACCTATACAACTTATGTTTTGAGTCTATTTTGGAGTGAGAAAACTCCTTAGTCTAAGCCTCTGCAAAGCCCTGCTACTGCACATTTAGCATCTTGGCATAGCAAAAAAAAATACATGAAAAATTATGTGCTTTATAAGCAAAGCCTTTGTAGGTGGTTGCACCATGACTCATTGAAGGCAGTCAGGACTGCTGGTTCCTTGCCTCTGAGCTCTCTTCACTCTCTGTTCTTGGCACACTCTGCGTCACTCTCCTGCCCAGGGCAGACTTGTCACCCCCTCCTCAGAAAAAAAGAAAGATGATATACACCAACTTTCAAACCAGCAGATCTGAATTTGAAGTCTATCCTTGACACTTGAGAGTTTTCATGTCCTTGAGTGTGGGGAGAGAAGGAAGCAGAGCCCATATTTTCAGGGCGTGCCAGGATGCACTTTATGTAAAGGTCAAGCTAGAGACCAAACAGCTGTGGATGGTGGGGCAGGTACTCAAACCTGTCTTCTCACCCCCATCCTCTGCTCTTTTCTCTGCATCTAACGGGTGGCTTCTTGTGGATCAGGTTTTGATCTACAAAGTGGGGATAATAATAAGTAGACTAAATTAGTAGGTAACCTATTTGCAAGTGTATGTAACATGATATATGTCCATTTTGGAGTGGTGTGCTGGTGATATTGGGTGAAAGGGGATGACTTAGAGGCAGAAACAGAACTTCAGGGACTAAATTCCTTGGTGGTATTCTTTTTACCAACACACACACACACAATCCATGAAAGAAAGGATTTAGAAGTAAATGTATTATTGTTATTTTTTTTAAAGTAGCATTTCAGGTTCAGGTCAAAAGGAATTTCTGGAGAAACCAAGATGCTGGCATAGGTAAACACCTGAAATTGCTGTCTTGCACAACCAGTTCAAAAATATGATGAAAATAAAAAAGGACACTACCCAGAACCACAGGAAGGCTGGCTGAGTGGAAATTCTACAACTAGAAGGAAAGAAAACAGCACACTGAGACTCAGAGGAGGTGCAGAGGTAAAGTGCAGAGGTATGGAGGCGTGCGTGGAAAGGGCTCTCAGAAAGGGCTGGCAACTGAGGACATGGTTGTCTTTTTCAGTCCGGAGGGAATCACAAGCTCCCAACAGCTCTGAACTCCAGTTCCAGGCGAGTTTCTGGGGATCCAGACTCATATGGGGAGAAAGTGGACTATTTGGCACTGGGAGGAATTCCAGAGCAGCTTTCTCTCAGCTGTGCTTGCAGTGATTACTGTGGGACACTGAGACCTGGGGCTTCTTAAGGCTGGGCTGAGGATCAGCCATAGCTGTTTGCTCCACCCTGTTAATTCCCTGAGACCCTGCCCCACCCAACCTGTGTGCAGAGGCTTTTGCATATGAAAGGCCTGGCCCTTTGCAATCTACAGTTACCTAACAAACTGCAGCTGGGTCAGACAGACCCAGAACATCCAAAAGAAGGCCCAAGGCCCCACAGCAGCTTGCATTGCTTCACAGCTGGGTTTGATCTGGGCACCTCCAAACCACAAACAGAGAAGAGGAATCTGCCGATCTCTCCATAGCTCCTGCTGGGTAGCCTCAGGCAGAGGCTAAATTAGTACCTCCTTAGAGATCCAAGAGCCAGTGTACCCAGTGGTCAGATTGGGACCATCGAGATTATAACTCCTCAGATCCATAAGGGACACACTCAGGGGGCAGACTCAGTGAGCACCAAAGCCCCAGTGAAGCAAGTCTTGCCCCATAAGGGTATCTCCAGCACAGAATTTCTCCCACCATAGACACAGCTGATTCTCACAGCCAAGTGGCCTGGAGGTCAATTCCTCCCAGTGATACCTACAACAATCAAGGCTTAACTACAATAAGACTGTGTACAAAGCCCCCAAACGGGTGCACCAAGAGTGCCCACCTCAGGTAATTGGGGAGGCTGAGCCACTGGGCCCTATAGGACACCTAGCACAGAAAGTCACCCTGTCAACACAGGGAAGCAGCCAAAATGCAGAGACAAAGAGACAGATCACAAATGACAGAAATGGAGGAAAACAAACTACTGGGTATAGAGTTCAAAACCACAGTTTTAAGGTTTTTCAAGAATTTTCTAGAAACCGCCAATAAATTTAGTGAGTCCCTCAATAAATCTAATGAGACCCTGAGGATATGAAAAAGGACGAACTAGAAATTAAGCGTACACTGACTGAAATAAAGAATATTATACAGAGATCCAATAGCAAACTAGAGGATTGCAAGAATCAAGTCAAAGATTTGAACTACAAAGAAGCAAAAAACACCCAACTGGAAAAGCAAAAAGAAAAACAAACCCAAAAATATAAAGATAGTGTAAGGAGCCTCTGGGACAACTTTAAGAGTATCAACATCAGAATTATAGGGGTGCCAGAAGAAGAGAGAGAGCAAGATATTGAAAACCTATTTGAAGAAATAATGACAGAAAACTTCCCCTACCTGGTGAAAGAAATAGACTTACAAGTCCAGGAAGCACTGAGAACCCCAAACAAAAAGAATTCAAGGAGGACCACACCAAGACACATCATAATTAAAATGCCAAGAGCAAAAGACAAAGAGAGAATCTTAAAAGCAGCAAGAGAAAAACAGTCAGTTACCTATAGGACTGTCAGCTGATTTCTCAGCAGAAACTTTGCAGGCCAGAAGGGAGTGGCAAGAAATATTCAAAGTGATGAATAGGAAGAACCTACAACCAAGATTATTTTACCCAGCAAAGCTATCATTCAGAATTGAAGGTCAGATAAAGAGCTTCACATAAAAAAAAGCTAAAGGAGTTCAACACCACCCAACCAGTATTATATGAAATGCTGAAAGGTATCCTTTAAGAAGAGGAAGAAAAAAAAGGTAAAGATAAAAATTATGAACAACAAAGTGACAACAAATACATATCTATCAACAAGTAAATCTAAAAGTCAAGTGAATAAAAAATCTGATAAATAGAATAAACTGGTGAATATAATAGAATCATGGCATAGAAAGGGAATGGACTGACAATTCTCAGAGCGGGAAAAGGGGTGTGGGGAGTACGGGAAGAGACTGGACAAATATCGTACACCTATGGATGAGGACAGTGACTCGGGGGTGTAAAGGAAGAAGGTGGGGTGGGAACTGGGTGGAGGGGAGTTATAAGGGGAAAAAAGAGGAACCACTGTAATAATCTGAACAATAAAGAGTTAGTTAAGAAAAAAAAAAAAAGGAATTTCTGACCCAGATAAAGCTCCCTCCCCCTACCCCACCATTTTGTGTTCAGAGACATCTAATGAAGGATATTTTTTAAGTGAAAGAATTGACTAATCATGGAGGATCTACAAGTGAACCATATGCCTATAACTTCTCATGAGCTAATATTTGAACTCCTAATATTTTTTTTCAGCCCGTTTCTTGTTTGGAATCTTTATTCACATAAACAGAACGATCAGGGGCCAGGTCTTTCTAGATTTTGCCAAGCCCTAGGAATATCTGCTGCTCTAAGCAACTAAAGCCCAGCAATGTACTGACTGCAGTCTCAAGGTAGGTGGCCAGCATTTCTCGGATACTGTGCCTTAGGACACAGCTAGCCAGCCGTAGTTTCATCTCCTCATCTCAAAATAAGAGATATTTGATAAATTTTGTTTTGTAAATGGGTTACTGGTAGTAGCTGAGATGCCATATCTGATAAGGACCACGGTTGTGATATTTATATTTTGGGTGCTATCACTTTCCTTGTTTTTTATTATAATCCCTTTTCCTGCCAAACCCGAGATGGCTGAGGGAGGACTCTGGCTCCCGTGGTGGCTAAGTGCTGCAATATGCTTTCTGTCTGCTCCCCTGACCTTGGGAACACCAAGTGGGCTTCTAAAGATTCCACTGTTTGCTTCAAGCCTCATGCTGGGTCCCTGCTGTTGACCACATTTTGAATGTTTTTCTAATGATTTTTCAACTACTTCCTTAAAAATAAGTTAATTTCTGAAATCATCTGTTGGTGATTAGGGTGACCAGCTAGCTACTTGTCTCCTATTTTAGGGTCTAGATCAGGATTTCACTGGCAGTGATGTTCAAAGTCACCTTTGTATTGTACAGGAGTCTAGGCTCATTGGAAGAGTTTGAGAATCACTTAAATTCTACAACCTGGAGGTTCTTGGTCAGTACATGGTAAAGTTGTTGATAATGATGATAATTGGAATTTGTAAAGTGATTTATAGTTACAAAGAAACATGTTGATGTTAATTTGTCTAACAGAATGTCCCATTAAATTCTGTTTATCTAGCAGAACTTTCTATAAGTCTATTATATGCTAGGTACTCAGGATTTAATTATTAGTAAGATATGGTACTACTCTCACAAAAATAATAGGGAAGTAAATTACAGTTATTTATTTAGTCCTCACAAATAAGGAAGGATTTATTTTTTCTCAGATATAATTATTTAGGCTGGGAGAAGTTAAGTTTATGTCAGTATTTTCATTTTCATAAGGGGCAATACTGGTCCTCAAACCTAGACTTCTTTGCTCCAAACTCTTGCTCTTTCCAATGAGCATGGGCTCTGGATTTAGATGTCTGTAATCTCATTTTGAGTTCCACCAATAACTATCTGTGAGACTGCAAAAATTACTTAGCCTTTTTTAGCTTTGGTCTTCCCATCTTTAATATGAGGAAAATTATTCTTCTTGCCTCCCAGCATTACTGTGAGGGTTTTGTGAGATAAGAATGTGAGGCACTTAGCACAGAGCTTGGCACATACTACATCCCAACAAATGCTACCTAGGATAAGAATAAAAAGAATGATTATGGTTATAGCTATGGTATGAAGCTTGCCTATTACACAGTTTATATGATTCTTGAGAAGAATATCATGTTTACAGAAGTGCATTTGGGACCAAGGAGGTTATGCAAATTTTCATTGTTTGTTAGTGATTATGGAAAAATATATTGGGTCATTTATTCAATAATGAATATTTATTAAACTTATATTCTGTGTCAGACACAGACCTAGGTGCTGGGAACTTATAGTCTTAAAGCTATTTAGTCTTCAGAATAATCTTGAAAGAGATGGCGATTATCCATATCCACATTTTACATGTGAAAAATGAGAATTGGAGTTACATAATGATATATAACATATGTATTATGTATATGTAACTTTATATGTACACACACACACACACACGAATTGTAAGTATAATTTGCCTGCACTCACTAGCTGATAAGTAGCAGAGCCAGGGGCTAGTTCAGGCCCTCAGCCACAAAGTGCAGTGTTGCTTCTATTACTGTCTGTAGCAAGAGAGTGCCTTCATTCCAGACCTGCTTTCCTTTCTTTGGTGAAGGGATGGAAGTGGCCATGGAACCCTACTTATGTTAGGCAAATATAAAGTCTTAGATACTACAATTATAATTTATTCAGAGAGGTCTAAACAGAATTAAAAAGATTTTAAAAAGGGAATGTTAAGTGAGAGGTGATATGGTACATACCCCTATATCCAAATAGACCCATTCTATAGACAGGTTGGCATTTAACCTTAAGATCATAAAAAAATACTTCATAGTCATTATTTTTCCTCCCAACCAATTTTCCAGTCTAATAACATACATGCACCTAAATCCATCCTTTTTATACAACATAAATATCTAACATAAACTTAAGCAGTCACAGCCTAATGTGGGGCTTTCACATGACACTCAGTATGTGTTCAACTGAGTTAAATTCTTTCACATTCTAAAAGCAGTGGAATTAAAGATCACCTGATTTACTCCCCATAAGGCCATTTACATATAACTAGAGGCCTGGTGCACGAATTTGTGCATGGGTGGGGTCTCGGCAGATCAGGTCAGGCTGGTCAGGGGGAGGGGATGTCGTAGGTTAGCCGGCAGACCTTGTCCCCTGGTCGGACTTCCTGTTGAACTCCTGTTTGAGGGGACAATTTGCATATTAGCCTTTTATTATATAGGATACTTACAGAGGACTATTTAATCTAGATTAGTTCACTTTCCTTTTGATAAATGAATTCTAAAGCCCATGCCACAGAGCAAGAACATTCCAGAGATAACTGGGCCGGGGTATGATGGTTGTGGACACCTCCCTGCTACTGAGTGTCCTCCATTCTGGGCCTTGGGTTCACACATGCCTCATTTCATCCCAGTTTTGGGTGTTGGGTTTATGTCTTTCTTTGGGGGGAAACAAACTATTGTGCAGCCATTGGTACCTGTATTAGGGGAACACACGATACAGCCCAAGTGGCGAAAACCTTTTCTTGTCAGAGACCAAGAACTCTTGCAATTGTTTATGTCATCCCTTCTCCTACAGACAGAAGATACTAAAAAGTTGTATGTCTTATGTATAACTCCACTAACAAGCTAAAATGTCTGTCAAGGTCAACCACAATATGCCAGATCAGTTCCATCGGTGCAAGACGCCCCATCTGATTGCCAAGGGTGAGGGTAAAGCAGATGGAATCACAACAGTTATCATCAATATGGTTGATATTGCAAAGGTGCTTAATTGACCTCCAATGTGCCTCATCAAATATTTTGGTTGTGAGCTGGGAGCACAGACCCAGTGTGATATTAAGAATGACCATTACATTGTTAATGGATCTCCTGAAGTGAATAAGCTGCAAGACATGTTGGATGGATTCTTTATAAAATTGGGTCTCTGGCCTGAGTGTGAGCTCTGTCCAGAGCTGCATGTCAACTAAAAGAAGCAAACAACAGGTAATTCTTGTAAAGCCTGTGGTTATCGAGGCATACCTGACACATCATTCTCAAAAATCCACCTGAGAATAGTGACAGTGGTACAGGAAAGGAAGGAAAGGAAAAGAAAAATAGGAACAGCAAAGACAAGGAAAATGGTTCCATGTCCAACAGTAAGGCACCACTCCCACCACCATGAAAGTACATCAATCCTCCTCCACATGCTATGGAAAAAGAAGAGGATGATGATTGGAGGAAGGATACAACTGAGGAAATTCAAAGGTGCAGAATGTATTAGATCAGTGCCCATGCCAAAGTTCTGACACTCTGTGATGATTTGAAAGAACTATTGAAGAATGGGGTCAATATCCTGTTTGATTTTGTCGAGAAAAAGAAAGAGGAGGGTGTCATCACTCATTTGACAAATTGTTGCCGAAGCAGAAAGACTGCATGTAAAAGCCACGCGCCCTCTTCTTTTGACTCAAGTTCTTTTTAAATGAGAAGATGAAAAAACAGATTAAGAAATACAGGGGCCATTTCCTACGATTTTGTTGCAACAACGAAAAAGCTCAACAATGTTTTCTTCATAGTTTGGAGTGTGTGGTAGCAATACACCAAGCTCAACTCATCTCCAAGATTCCACATATCTTGAAGGAGATGTTGAAACAGACCTTTTGATGTAGGAGATGATCACCAATCCATCAGAAAAGCCTCAAAGACATATGTCTCAAAAGAACTCGCCAAAGAAATTTGTGTCAGAGCAGAACCATTTATAAAGTGGTTGGAGGAAGCAGAGGAGAAATCTTCACCGTTTATAAAGCAGTGAAGAAGATAATGAAGATGAGATATTCAAAGTCTGCCAGTGTTCCAAAACTTGAAGCTGTGAAGTCTGACAAGTACAATGACATTAATACTGATGTCATTTAAAGGGGTGGGTGCAGCCCAGTTTAACTGTAACGCTGAGAGTCTGTCTGCCTCATCAGCCAGAAGTGCAACATGCATGCGCAAAAGCTAACTTGGTTTCACATCGTGCTACTTTCTACAAAAAACATATTGCTGTGAGGGGTCTGTAATTAAGCCCAACAAGACATCGCAGGAGTCCTTACACATATCGGTGAGCAGATGTGGTTGGCTTATTTATAGCATGCTTTCCTTTGAAAAATTAGTGGTGGACACATTTGGATCACATTTATACAGTTATAAAAATAAAGACTTGATTGTGGTCATCCTTCAGATTTTTGGCTCTGACTGACTTAAGCTGAAATAATAGGCTCTTTTTAAAAACATTGTACTATCATTTAACCCGATAGAATTCTTAAATCCTGTTCGAAACTGCTAGGTGCTGGGACTGTAAAGAGGTCTTCAGCGGAATGTAAACATAAACCATTTGTAATGATCTTACTCAACCATTAATAAATTCAGTACTTTTTTTGTTTTATTGCTAATTCCTCAAATTGCCATCTGGTAAATGTACATTCTTACCATGTCAAGGTGGGCAGTGTAATACATTTATCTTACTAAGAGTAAAAATGACCTGAGTGTCCTATAAATAGTTTTAAATAGTTTTGAAACTTGAATTTTTTTCAGTTTGTATACACTTGCCCAAAATTGTAGTCTTTAGAGATATGTGCATTACACATCAGATGCGCCAAGGGAATTATTACATTAACAAATAAGCATTTTATGTGTTCATAGCTGTTGCTTTGTGCTGAGAAAATCCTCTCAATCTTTGGAGTATGATTTAATATGATTTAACAGTAACTTCTATGAGTTTACTTGGGGGAAGAAGGAAAAGGAGCAAAAACAGCATAATTTTTCAGCTTTTACTCTTATGGTTTAAATTACAATTTCAAAATATTTACACATATTATATCTTGTTCACTGTGGATTTTCTCTGGTACTACGACCCTTTTTAAAAAATGCCTTTTGCCTTTGGACACATAGGTTTTGATTGCTATCTTGCCAGAATAAGTGTTGCTAGGTCCCAAACTTGATTTTTTAAAAAAAGTTCTTATTTAAAAAGAAAACTAGCCTGGCCAGCATGCTCAGTGGTTGAGCATCAACCTATGAACCAGGAGGTCACAGTTCAATTTCCTGGTCAGGGTACATGTCTGAGTTGTGAACTTGATCCCCAGTGTGGGGCATGCAGGAAGCAGCTGATCAATGATTCTCTCTCATCTCTGATGTTTCTCTCTCTCCCTCTTTCTTCCTCTCTGAAACCAACAAAATGTATTTAAAAAACAAACAAAACTAAAATTGTACTTCTAAGTCAGCCTGTATATTGGTGGAAGACTTAGGGTGCCTTTTATTTTACAGTGAATATAATCAGGCACTCATGTAGTCTGGTGATGGCCACCGAATACAGGAGTCTAGGGCCTGACCCAGTCCATCCTGGGCTTTAGATTTGAATTCATTGTCCAATTAGCTGATCTAAACTCACTTGTAATGGGTTCTGGCTATGTCTAAGGAATCACTTCCAAAGAAGAAACTTGTTGCATTTATTCCTTTCCATAAAAAGTAGGGATTAAAAAAAATCCCATGCCATTTCCTTTTGGTATTGTTGTTGTTATTATTTTACCATTTTCAATTTATATTTGAAATCCAGCATCAGTCCCATACCTACGGTGCTTAATTTCAGGCCAGGGGTTTTTGGAAAGAATTGCTCCCTGTCTGTACCAGTGTCCCTTGTGGCTTGGAGTAGCAGGGGTCTGGAAGCTACTTATGAAAGTATAGGCTTGTCCAGTACATTGGAGGGGGCTTGAGAGTCAACAGATAAATTACCTGGTGAACTTTAAACAGCTCTAAGAACCAAAAGCTTAACTATAAGATCACCTGGAGCAAAGGCTTGCTTTATAATTCATTCATGCATTCATATGTATATTTTCCTATCTGGCCTTTCCTACAGGGCACCTTGCAAACCTGTAACCAGTCTACCCACTCACCATGTAGTGGTGCTGAGTTTCAGATAAATGTAGAGGGCCATTGCGAATTTCTAATGGTTGTTTTGAATCTTTTTTAAAAATTTAAATTCTTTATTGCTTAAAGTATTACATGTCTCCTTTCCCCCATTGACCTCTCCCTGGCTGCCCCACCCTTCAGCATGTGCCCCCCCCCTTCTATGTCCATTGGTTTTGCTCATATGCATGCATACAAGTCCTTTGGCTGAACTCTTACCCCCTCAACCCACAACTTCCCTTATAGGTTGGACAGTCTGTTTGATGCTTCTATGACTCTGGTTCTACTATTTTGGTTCCTCAGTTTATGTTATTCATTATATTCCACAAATGAGTAAGACCATGTGATACTTATCTTTCACTGACTGGCTTATTTCCCTTAGCATAATGATCTCCAGTTCCATCCATGCAGTTGCAAATGATAAGAATTCCTTTTTAACAGCTGCATAGTATTCCATTATGTAGATGTACCACAGTTTTCTAATCCATTCATCTGCTGATGAGCACTTAGGCTGTTTCCAAATTTTAGCTATTGTAAATTATGCTGCTATGAATATAGGGATGCATATATCCTCTCTGATTGGTGTTTTGGTTTTCTTGGGATATATTCCTAGAAGTGGGATTACTGGGTCAAATGGAAGGTTCCATTTTTAATTTTTTGAGGAAATGCCATACTGTTTCCCACAGTAGCCGTACCAGTCTGCATTCCCACCAGCAGTGCAAGAGGGTTCCTTTTTCTCCACATCCTCTCCAACACTTGTTGTTTGTTCATTTGCTGATGATAGCCATTCTGACAGGCGTGAGATGGTACCTCATTGTTGTTTGTTGTTTTGAATCTTAACCCTGATTTCTAACCTTCAATATCAGTTGCATTTAAGTAGTGTATATTTTTTCTGTTACCTGTTTCACTGGTCAGTATCCCTAAATGTCTAAGTACAAGACAGACCCCCTACGGAACATCAATCAGTATACACTAGTCTTTTCCAGACTTACCACCTGGTATGGATGGGTTATCATAGCCTCACAGCTCGGATCTGGCCGGCTGTTTTCACTTGCGGATGTTCACCTCCTCCCCCATGGTGCTCACTGGGGTGCTGGGGGTGTTGCACATGAATTCACCATGCCTCAGCTCTTTTCAGATTCCATGCTACTTTGCTTGGTACTGTTTCCAACACTCTGAATCCCTGAGGTGCCCAGCTAAGGGGTGACTTTCTGTGATGGGGACAATGTTGTGTTGTAGTTGATTGGAGGTGTCTTAAAGCAACCGTTTCTGTGGTACAAAGTGTTCCAGACATCTCAGAGAAAGAACTCCACCCCCTACTTATACCCTTCATCCTTTCAGGGTTGGGATAGGTGGGCACTGGGCTCGTATGGAAACTGGAGACATGTCAGAATCATCCCCTCTGACCAGCACTCCCCCCGCCCCCCGACTCAGGTTGTGTGTGTTTCCAGGAAGCACCTCAGCCAATGGAACCTGGCTTCCAAGAGTCTTTTCCCACCACTTGGCCATACTTACCCCAGTAATATGGTTCCCACACAGACTCCAGCTCTGCTTTTGATTACATAATCCCAAAAGGATGATAAACTAGTTGTACTACCTTTATACCATTTATGCTACTTTTAGGGAAAACCACTTAACTGTAATGCAAGTGATCTCAACTGTTCACATGTGAATGAAATGATACCCCTGTGGGGGTAGAGAAATAAAAGGAACCAAATCCTTTCTGAATTTTAGGATGACGAAATAATAGTAGAAAATGAACTATTCTGTATTCACTATAAATGAGGCTTCTACCTAATGAAAACCTCAATGTAATGTCACACATTGTTACAACAGATGAACAATGACCTAGGAGATAGAGAAGTCTAAACTCTATGCTCTGATGTCTAATATACCTAACATCTGTACATTTCAAAGGGCAATTAGAAAATATTAATCATGGTGTAAAGTAGTGGAGATGTTTCTTTCAAGCACTGTCTCTCCCTCCCCGTGATCTCTTATTTGGGGGGATGATCATGAACAAGCATAGACTCAATACCCTTGTCCATATGGGCTGAGCAGATTGGGATGGGTGTCAGGTTGTCCCCGGAGTATGTGGGCGGAAGGGGCAGCTGCCTGAGATGAGCAGAACTGAAATCATCACTCAGGCAATCTCCAGTGAAAGCTTTTGGGTGGGTGCTCCTAAAACCCAAGTATCCATTTAAAAATTCATTGCATTTGACATTGACGGATCTCATGTGGATGACTTTCCTTTGAGGTCTGCAGTGCTCACTGCTGTGCTGCAGATGTGGTCAGCCCCCAGGAACTACAAAATGTAGCAGGGATGAGCCAAAGCTTCACAGTTGGATGTTGAGAAGCAATGCTCAGAAATCAGGAAATGGGATCAATCCAAACGTTCCACAGGGTGAGGAGGCTCAACTAGTCTCCCCGCAAAGTGTGTAATATCACCCGAATCGTCCCAGACACACTCACACTTTGGTGGTAGCCACCACGATAATCTGTAGCAATATGAAGAATTATTCTGGGTTAAAGTGCTGATATTCCCTGAGCCTTCTTTTGGTAATACTGGGTTCATATATTCCTTGTCATTTCTTCTTTATAGGTTTATAGATGCAATGCTTAAAAACTGAATGCTTAATCTTGGGAGCAGAGATTGAAGTTCTGTAGTTGACTTTTTTAAACTAAAGTGTGTGTGTGTGTGTGTGTGTGTGTGTGTGTGGTGGACTAGCATTTCATTTTTTTATTTATTTTAATTATTTTAAAAAATCTTTATTATTGAAAGTATTACATATGTCCCCTCTTCCCCCCCCCATTAACCCCTTCTAGCCTGCCCCCATCCCCACCCCAGGCCTTCACCACCCTATTATCTGTGCCTATGGATTATGCATATATTCATATAAGTTATTTGGTTGATCTTTTTCTTCCCCTCACTGCCTTATTTCTTTTTTAAAAAAATATATTTTATTGATTTTTTACAGAGAGGAAGGGAGAGGGATAGAGAGTTAGAAACATCAATGAGAGAAAAACATTGATCAGCTGCCTCCTGCACACTCCCCACTGGGGATGTGCCCGCAACCAAGGTACATGCCCTTGACCGGAATCGAACCTGGGACCCTTGAGTCTGCAGGCCAACGCTCTATCCACTGAGCCAAACCAGTTAGGGCATACCTTATTTCTTTTTAAAATTAATTTTGTCTAGCTTTGAGATATAATTGACATTTTGTGCCTTAAATAACATTTTTGGGACTCCTGGAGTAGCCACTCCTTTCTATGTTGAGCCCGTGGCATCATATCATCAGTAATGGGGCCAGGAGCTCTTTCCTTTCTTCACACATGCCAGTCATCATTTCAGAGAGTTTGTGCTGTTTTCCCAAGGCAGCCCAGCATCATTTGGCTATCACACCTGTCACATGACCCCTCTTCTGTTGTGTGCTGTGACATCATTAGACTCTGTATGTGTCCATTTTTGGCTTGGGTTGATGAATCTTTGTTGCATTCTCTGAGCACTTTGCTTTTGTTTAGTCTTGAGAATCTGGCCAATCGCTGTGCCAGAGCATCACTGTGTATTGAATGGGATGAGAAAATGAGCTGCTGTGTTTTACTCAGTGACGGACCTGTGTTTCAGTGAGCTTGCAATGTGAGTCTGCAGACTCAGTGTTCAGTGAATTTAGGGAAGCTCTAAAAACAAGTAGAATTCCTTGTTCTTTGTGTTAGGATGGTAACACAATTCCTCTTGAGGACAATGCTGTGGAGCCATTAGTGATTTAGTTATTTGGGCAAAGTAAAAATTCCTCATCTTTGCATAAACGCTCGTCTTTTTAATACTTGGTGTACCTGAGGCGTACACATTGCATCAAATAACCCAGTCAATCATGCAGTAGTAAAATTGTTGCAAAATTATAGAAGGAAAGAAGGAAGGAAAGGAGAGAGAGAGAGAGAGAGAGAGAGAGAGAGAGAGAGAGAGAGAGAGAGAGAGAGAGAGAGAGAGAGAAAACCTTCTCTTCCTGGTAGCCCCCTCAATCCTCAACACCATCCAAAGCTTCCAAAGTCCTAAATTTGCTTCCCATTAAGATAGTGGTTAGACAGCAGCTGTTCAGCCTCTTAAGAGAATACACAATATGGTAATAAACATCATTTCAGAAATATGCTTTTCTTTTCACTTTACTAGGAAGCACAGTAATGAGCTCTGCGTGTTCTTTACTCCAGGCCTTGATTTTGAGGAGGGGAGCTCGCTGCAATTGGTGTGCTCTCTACCTAGCAAATGGAAATGTCTGTCTTTCAGTTCCAGTCACCCCTGACTTGAATTCTTTTATGCGGTGCATAAATGCTCTTTGAAGTTCACGTGTCATCCATTTAGAATGAACACCACAGGTCGGCATGTGCTCCTCCGATCTCCAATTGTGTTTGGTGTCCCAGTTTCTCGGGGGAAGGTTCCAACCTGACAATACCCTTCACTTTGGTGTAGAAACCCCTCCATAATGCTGAGTTTGCCAGATGGAGTCAGACATTTTATGGCAGCTTGCTTGCTGCTCGTGTAGGAAATTCAATTGATAGGGAAACAGAAGGGTGATGATTTTAATGCAATCAAATGCCTTGAAAAGTACTTCCTGGATGTCTCGTGCTATGTGCTCAGCTGGCTGTGTGTAGCAATTGATGTGCTATGCCTCTTTCTCTATTGAACTGGGCAGTTCTGGGGAAAGAGAAGAAAGGTGTAGTTCAGGACAGGGCAGCTGCTTGTGGATGGAGATAAGAGTGAAGGGAGCAGGAATTGAAATTTTAAAATGTTCCCGTGTATTTTGCAGGACTCTATTTGGGAACCCACAGAAGCAACCAAATATATCCTGGAGCTAATGTTGAGTTTGGACATCTTAAAAGTTATAAAGTTACAAGTAAAATATTTCTTAGGAGACCATGTGCTCTGCTCTATGTGGGCATAACCCTTTATGATTTACAAGGAGCTTAAAAAAACCCCACATTTCTCTCTTTTTGTAAATTAAATCCTCACGACATTGTTCTAAAGTTGAGACTGATATTCTTATTTCCTAAACAAGGATAGAGCACGGGTTTTGGGGGACTGATATTGGGTTTAGATTCCTGATATGCCACCTCACCTACTCTCCCTGGGGATTAAAATAATAATAATAATC
Source organism: Murina feae (assembly GCA_004026665.1). Classification (NCBI taxonomy): domain Eukaryota; kingdom Metazoa; phylum Chordata; class Mammalia; order Chiroptera; family Vespertilionidae; genus Murina; species Murina feae. Next base: position 14,087 of record PVJC01011012.1, on the reverse strand, counting down.
ATTCAATAAATATTACTCTCACCCTTTCCTCTTTACTCCACTTTACCAGCTGGATAGATTAGTTTCTGCAAAAGAGATTGATTGTAAGACTGATGCATATTTTACGGGTAAAGTATTTGATAAACAGTCCACTCAGGTAACTGCATAATTCCAAGTTCAAAATCACGGTAGTGGGGGAACCGAAATTTGAAGTCAGCGAAGGCTAGAATTTGAGAAGGAGAAAGCTGTTGAGTTTCTAAATCGAAAATCATCTCTTGGGTGGTACAGAGCTCTCCACAACATGTCAGTCTCTTCATGTCCTTTCAACTTTTTAAATTTTGCCTACTTTTGAAAATGTGAGCAGGAAAGCCAAGCATGTCATTATGCCAACAAATCTCCAGTGGATTAATAAGGCTTCAGATATTATTGTACAATTCTTCTATTATGGGGTACATCGTAGATATTAGCTATAGTTGAACCAGGTTGAACCAGGATCAATAAAGCATTCTTAGAGTACCCAGTAATGTATGAGCCTGCACATGCACCAGTGTCTAGATCATACTTAAATTATAACTTTTTAGGCATGCTGTTTAAAAAGTGACTGGCTTACTTTAAGGACCAATCAATTGAAACATCGCATTTAAAAACCATCATCATGCCCTAACCGATTTGGCTCAGTGGATAGAATGTTGGCCTGCGGACTGAAAGGTCAAGGGCAGGTATCCTCAAACTACGGCCCACGGGCCACATGCGGCCTGCTGAGGACATTTATCCGGCCCGCCGGGTGTTTTTGCCGCCGCTGCCTGTCCTGCTTAAAATAAGGTATGTGCAGTGTGCATAGGAATTTGTTCATAGTTTTTTTTTTAAAACTATAGTCCGGCCCTCCAGCGGTCTGAGGGACAGTAAACTGGCCCCCTGTTTAAAAAGTTTGAGGACCTCTGGTCAAGGGCATGTACCTTGGTTGCCGGCACATCCCCAGTAGGGGGTGTGCAAGAAGCAGCTGATCGATGTTTCTCTCTCATCAATGTTTCTAACTCTCTATCCCTCTCCCTTCCTCTCTGTAAAAAAATCAATAAAAATATATATAAAAAAATAAAAACCATTATCATTTAAAAATCCATAGAATTCAAGAAAGCATATAAAATCAGCATTTTTCAAAAAGTGACTACAATTAGTGAATGCATGGTATTAATGTTAAATTTGCTGATTTTGATAAGTGTTCTATAATTATGTAAGTGCATGTTCTTGCTCTTAGGAAATATATATTGAAGGAGAGAGATAAAGAGAGAGGGAAAGGAAGAGAAAGTAAGAGAGAGGAGGAAAAAAGTATAAACAATTTAAATAATTAGCATATCTGGGTAAAGAATGTATGTATGCTCCTTGTCCTACCTATTCTTACAGCTTTTCTGTATATTTAAAATTATATCACAATAAAACTTTTAAAGAAGCAGTAATAAAATTCTTTACTTAAAATGGTGAGATATTTTTAGGAGTGCTGTTTTAATTTAGAAGGCATTGCCCCTTCTCCCCGCATGTGGTCACTGCTAAGACTGGGTTCTCTGTTGACAGGCAAGGGAACATGCCTATTAATGGTAGTATATTCTGGCATTCAATATTAAGCTTAATTTGGGAATGGAACATGGCAAAAGGATGCAGAATATGTCAAGTTTCTGGCATTTCAAAGCCCAGTGAACTCTTAATGGGGATATCATGATCATCTTAAACCCGCTGCAAAATTTGTTCTTATTTTACAGATCGCGTTAGAAAGCTTAAGTGAAATATTCTAGTGCTTCCTGTCCCATAGAATACAATCTTGTGGTAACAACTTGGAAAACAGCAAGTCATACCCTTCCGTTCATATTGTGATGCTCAACCCTTCAGGAAGCTGGAAGAGTCAAAGAGAGAAATAATGTAGATTTCACGAAAGCATATAAAATCGGCATTTTATTTTTCAGAAAGTGACTCAATTAGTGAGTGCATGGTATTCGCTCCCATGCATTCTACCATTTTCTTCAACAGTGAGTCTCCTAGAGCAAATTTCAACCCACCTCTGAGGCTTTAAATTGAGAGGGTTTCCCGAAATAGTCTAATTACCTGAGCTCACCTTTGGGAAGATGCTGTGAAAGTTCTCCACCCTCACTGGTCTGTAGTTCTCTTACTTGTGCAATGGGGAACTAGCGCCAGATTCTCTTCTAACCCTAAGTGAACTTTCTATCATTACGTTATAAAAGTCAGTCTCTCTGGTGGTGATGACATCATTGGAAATTTTTATATGTGAGATAATTTTCCAAAATCTACAAGTCTTCTACATGATAAGGAATTATTTCTGAGCTTTTTCTAGTGAAAGAAGGTCAGTCTCCTTAAGTTTTTAGCAACCTTTACTCTAGAAGATAAGAGACTCCTTGAATTCGTATTTTTAGCTCATGCTGGCATCCAAGCTCTGAGTCATTCTATTTGAAACATTGTTTTTTAAATGCCAGAATATGAAATATTTATAATGCATATCCACAGTGATTTAATAAACTATTAATATAATGCTAGCACAAATAAAGTGAGGGGCATGTTACCACAATCCTAGCAAAAGGAAGGGAATTTAAAAACTCAAGTTAGAAGAATCAGAGCTCCCGTGAGAGGTGACAATAATTATAGTAGTTACAATCAGAGAACTTGAGGCCAGCAGGGTGTGTGTGTGTGTGTGTGTGTGTGTGTGTGTGTGTGTGTGTTCCTCCCTCTAAACAAAGAGGGAGTTGGTAAACCGTGACCACATTATAGTTACTTCTTAGTGTTATAGACTACAGGCTTTGATCTGCCTTTTCCCGATTTCACTATACAAATAGGCCCATTCTAAGAAATTCTGATCTGTGAAAATCCCTACTTACAAAACATCAATTCTGGAACGATCATTTCTTTGACAAGGTTACTTTACACAGCCAGCCTCATAAGCACATAGAAAGTATGATTTGATTTGTCTACCACATTGACTGTTTAAAATGAAGTATATAGTAATCTCTTATCAAAGAACCCCCAGTCATGCAAACAAAATCAGACACTCAAAAAAGCCCCATTCAGACACTCAGAGATGCTAAAATGTAGAATTGCTTAGTAAAGTAATGAGATGTAGAGTCTGAAGACAAAATTATTTCAATGGCAATATATTAGGTTCATAATCCTTTAGACATAATTCTGACATACAAAAAGATTGGAGCACTAGGTTTGTTTTTTAAATATATTTTATTGATTTTTTTTTTTTTTTTTACAGAGAGGAAGGGAGAGGCGTAGAGAGTTAGAAACATCGGTCACCACAACCAAGATACCCTTGCCTGGAATTGAACCTGGGATCCTTGAGTCTGCAGGCCAACACTCTATCCACTGAGCCAAACCGGTTAGGGCTAGAGCACTAGCTTTTTTCCTGTTCTATTTGATGACAAAACTTGAGCTGACCTGAACAAATTTGGTAGAAAACCTGCCTAGAACTGATGTGAGTCTATTTATAGTCTTGCTTACTTCATTTAGTGTGAATGTTCATGCTTTTCATTGCAGAAATATTAATGTGTTTGATTCAATGGAGCAGTGCCAGACTCTGCTGGCTTGTTATGCAATAAGCAGCAGATGTGCTGTATTACCTTTGTAAAATCTCCAAATTCTGAACTTTGAAATACATACTGCCACCTGGACTTTAGCTAAGGGATCATGAACTATTATTTGTATCTAGTTCTTTGAGCCGGCCTCAAATCCTCCATTTGTATAGTGTTGTGTTTTGTTATGTTTTTTGTGTTTTTTTAAATTTTAAATCAATAGTTCTCGCTAATGCCATAAATTTGTTTTTATCTACAGGTATTTCTTTCTTTGACTCTTCCAGCTTCCTGAAGAGTTGACTACAAAATAAAAAAATTTCAATGTAAATCATGTTCTCCTATGGATTATCTTAGATCCCAAAGATATCAGAACTCACAGATACTAACAACATGGTATATATATGACTATATAAACAGCTTTGGTTTCATTTTACAATAAAAATAACATACTTGCCCTGACCAGTTTGGCTCAGTGGATAGAGCATCAGCCTGCAGACTGAAGGGCCCCAGGTTCAATTCCAGTCAAGGGCATGCACCTTGGTTGCGGGCACATCCCCAGTCGGGAGTGTGCAGGAGGCAGCTGACCGATGTTTCTCTCTCATCCCCATTTCTAGCTCTCTATCCCTCTCCCTTCCTCTTTGTAAAAAAATCAATAAAATATATATTTTTAAAATAATATACTTGTTAAAGCATATAATTTAAAGAAGTTAATATTATGATATTAATGAAAATAAATTGAAAAATCAAAAATATACTTAGTATATTTTTCAAAATCTAAAAGTTGTCCTTTGGGATTCAACTGACGTGAAAAGAGATTTGTTATTGCCTTGCAAAGCTCTGCCTGGCATTTCTATTAGGATTCCAAAGTGAAGACACACATTGGAAATATACATGCTTAGTAGCTTACAACAGAAAACTTCCTTTTGACCCTACTGCAAACCTGAGTGACCTAACCAGGCTAGTTTTCTCTTAAAACAATAGATTATATCTAATTTCTTTCCAGATTTAAATCTATTTTTTTTCTATTTCCATTTAAAAAGTTATGTTCCGATATTGGCTAGGATTTTGGAAACACCATATCTGTTTAATGTGCACATGATGAGCTGTACTGCCCAGGGAGATGCCGAATGAGTATTCTACTGGCACCAGGTGCTTTTCAGGGGATCAGAGCTCAGAGTGCTAGAGGGGCAGGGAGCGGAAGGATGTGTGCCCCGAGGGAAAAGGTCTGGCAAAGGCAGGTCACCTGACAAACACTAAATAAGACTAGTTATGTTCTTCCTTTTGGGGCCACTGACTATACAAGAGAAAAATGGAAGAAAAGCTAATTGTTTCGATGGGGGCTCATTGTATAGGAAAGGCATCAGGCTTTTCTTGGAACAGAAATACACAGAAAACAAATATATATACAGTTATATTTTCTGGGCCATTACAACCACAGCAGAACAAAAGTGCAGAGGTTTCAGTACCTGGGAAATGTGCTAAGCGTTCTTGAGACGTAGGAGAGACCTGACCAGCTTTAGGCAAGCTAAGGAAAACATGTTGGGAATTAAAGTATTTTAAGTTGGCAGCCCCAAACAGGAGAGACTAAGCAATGACTGAGAACAATGAAATAATTATTCCTGTATTTCTTGAAATCTTCGTCTACATAACCTATATCATCTTTTAAATCTTGCCATTATATGTAGATTATGCTGATATGTAATGGAAAATAGAAATATATAAATTGTGTTCAGGAAGAAAACACGTCAAATGTTTGTGAATCAGATTGCTTGCCCAGGCTGTCAAGGATGAGTCAGAATTGAGGCTTTAGTGTTCTAGGTAAAATCACACCTGGCTCCCAGACGGGTCTGTTCCACCTTTGAAAAGAGCCCATTCTACTTCCACTCACTGAATGGCTTTTTATCTGGAGACTGCATGTCACCGTGTCTTATGGATAATTTTCCTCTCCTTCTCGGATCTGAGGTAACCCCAACTGAATTACCGAAATAGCTACTTATATGGCTTCCTTCTTGTCTGCAGACAGGAAAATACTGGTGAGATCTTTTCCTATCTTGCAAATGGCTTTTGTCCTCATATCAGAGGACGGCCACGCTCCTTTAGGCACCGAGAAAAGTCCAGGCAGGAAGAAAGTAGGACTTTTTCTGCCACACTTTGTCGTTTTGGAAGGGGGCTTTCCAAGAGCCTTTGCTTATGATATGGCTTGACTGTGTCTTATACTCACCCTAGATGCAGAGGATGTTGGAGAAACACATGGCTGCCTCAAACAGAACTGGGATTCTTAGAGTAAGGAATGAAAGGAAATTTATGTTTGGTAGGCTTCCTTTGTCATTCATACACTTTACCAAAATTTCCCCCCAAGTTTTTTCGTGTGTTTTGTCTTAATCCACACCTAACCATATTTTTCCCATTGATTCTTACAGAGAGAGAAACATCAGTGTGAGAGAGACACATGGATTGGTTGCCTCCCACATACGCCCAGACCAGCTGCCCCAACCAGCTGGAGATTGAACCTGCAGCCCAAGTATGGTATGTGCCCATGGCTTCAGTGTGTGGACTGATGCTTTAACCACTGAGATACTGGCCAGCCCCCACCCCGGGTTTTCATTTGTTTGCTATTCTATCCCTAAATAATGCTTGCCAGGCATATGCTACATATATATTATTTTATGAGGTCAAATTTATCAATCTTTTCTTTCATGGATTCTGTGTCTCACTGCATATTGAACTTATTATCATGTGCTTATTTGCTGTCTATCTTCTTTTGATAAAACATCTGTCTTAGTCTTTTGTCCATTTTCTAATTGGACCTTTTTTTTTTTTTTAAAAAAAGTTGAGTTTTAAAAGCTCTTTATTTTACTTACCAGACCTTTGTCTGATATGTGGGTTGCAAATCTTTTCACCCAAACTTTAACTTATATTTTCAACTTCTTAGAGTATTTCAGAGAAAAAGTTTTAATTTAGATGAAGTTCAGGTTTACTTTTAAGGATCTTTTTGGTGTCAGCTTTAATGATTCTTTACGAGGTTATAGATACCAGACATTTTTCTCTTATGTTTTGAATAAAAGTTTTATGTTTTAAATTTGCCTGAGACCCATTTTGAGTACATTGTGTGTGTGTGTGTGTGTGTGTGTGTGTGTGTGTGGTGTGTGGTGTGTGGTGTGTGGTTTGTAGTGTGAGGTTTGGGTTGAGGTTAATACTTTGCCTGTGGATGTGCAGTTGCTCCAGCATCATTTATTAAAAATAATTTCTTCCTCTATTGAATTACTTTTGCATCTTTGTAAGAAATTAGTTGGGCATATTTGTTTGGTTCTATTTCTAGGCTGTCTATTCTGCTCATTGATCTATGTGTCTATTCCTTCATCAAGGCCACTCTTTCTTAATTAGCTATCTAGTCATGTTCAAATTGAGTAGACTGACTCCTGACACTTATTTTTCTCAAAACGTTTTTAGTTAATCTAAGGTACTTTGCCTTTCCATATAGGTTTTAGAATAATCTTGTCTATATTTTTAAAATCTTGCTGGGCTTTTGATCAAAACTATATTAACCCTTTGGGTTAATTTGGGAGAGACTTAGCTTCTTTAGTACATTGAGTCTTCCAATCCATGAACCTCTTTCTCTTTATTTGGTTTCTTTCATTGGCTTTGTGTAACTTGCTTTCTTTTTTGTTTTAATGTAATTTTATTGATTTCAGAGAGGAAGGGAGAGGGGGAGAGAGATAGAAACACCAGTGATGAGAGAGAAGCATTGACCCACTGCCTCCTGCACACTCCACACAGGGGACTGAGCCTACAGCCCAGCATGTACCCTGATGGGGAATTGGGCCGTGACTTCCTGGTTCATAGATCGATGCTCAACCACTGAGCCATGCTGGCCAGGTGGCTTTGTGTAGTTTTCAGCATACAAGTTCTCTATATATTTTGTTAAATTTATACTTAAATATCTAATTTTTTCTGTGTAGGCATAATGGTATGCATTTTTAATTTGTGTCCAAGAGTTCATTTCCATCATGTAGAAATAGGATTTTTATATGTTGATCTTATATTTTTATTCATTTTTGGATTTTTATTTTACATTTCTTGGGACTTTGTACATAGAAAATCACGTCATCTACAGTTAGGGACAGCTTAATTTCTTCCTTTTAAATCTGTGTGTCACTTATTGACTTCTGTTGCCTTATTCAGTGGTTGGAACTTCTAGTACCGTGTTAAATAAGAGTGGGTATCCTTACTTTGTACTGGCTCTTAAGAGGAAAGGATTCATTTTTTTCTCACTAAATATAATATTAACTGTAGCTTTTTGTAGCTGTTCTTTATCATGTTTAGGGAGTTCTCTTCTATTCCTGGCTTTCTGGGAATTGTTAGCATAACTGAGTGTTAAATTTTATCAAATGCTTTTTCTCTCATCAATAAATATGATCATATGATTTTTTTTTTACTCTTTTGCCTCTTAGTAGATCACATTGATTGATTTCAGATTTTTAGCAAGCCTTTCTTACATGTCTGAAATAAATCCACTTGATCATGGTGTACAATTTCTTGGACCGAGAGGTCTGTAGTTTTTGTTGTTGTTGTTTTGTTTGTTTTTAATACTGTCTTTGTCTGGTTTTGGTACTAAAGTAATACTAGCTTCATAAAACAAAAAGTGCTCTCTCCTTATTACAGAGTATTTTTTTCACATTTTCTTCTCAGACTTTTATTGCTTCTATTTCAATTTTATATTTATCTAAATTTTGTTATGAAATTAGAGGTGAAGTAGGAAAACAAAAACTTGAAGGTAGAGTCAAAGGAACCTGATAATTTGAATTATTTGCAACTTGGGACAATATATGGAGGTGTTAACAAGGATTTCTTCAGAACTTTCCTCCTCTAAGAGGCCTGTTTACGTGAATGTTGCTTAATTGTGTTTTGCCTGTCTTTTATTGCTTTCCAGTTTATAATGACATTTTATACTGTGGTATGCTATTGCCTTCACAAAATGTCAAATTGCTTCATGCTTATGCGGTTTCTCCTACAGTAGTGAACATGCTTCTCCAAGGCCGAGGTTATGTTGCTTATTTCTTTATATTTCAGGAAATCTAATGCTGGTGTTCTGCCTATAACAGAGTTTTAATAACTATTGTTGACTGATAGGGTGGCCTAACAGGGAAACAGAGTGTAAGACAGGGAGAACTGTTACAACACAGGAAGATTCGGGCAAATAGACCAGATTCCCACGTTTCTCTCTGATGACAAAGTAGAAACAATCAAAGCAGGCCCCCTGTGCGAAGTGGATTCTTCTGGAGCAGACCACCCGGCCATTTAATCAAGTCTGGTCAGTGCCCCTGGGAGCTTTCCTTCAGGCTACAGCCTAGTGCATAGCACTGGGCCAACAGCCTCCCACAGGCATCATTAACGCAAGGGCAACACACACACACACCAAGCCACTGAAAAAAAACTGCACCAAGTAAAGGAGACTGTTTATATGTTTCAGTTTCTCAGCATCTGCGGTTATCATCTGTTTTCAGTTTGGTAATTTTTATTAAGGGAAAGTGGCACATGCTGTCATAGGAACTGCTCCAGCTCACGCTCCCCAGCAGGTCGCTGGGTGTCCCCGGTGTGCGAAGACATGATATGTTTTCTGTCCGTGGATGAGGTGGAGGGAAAGCTTTGCTCTGCATCAATTGATGCTCAGCATCAATTTTCAGCTCAAACAGGCTATGGGCAGACATGTGAAAGGCAGAGAACAATTACGCCATTGAAGAAGTTTGTCCATTAATTTCACAAATAATTGTTAAGCACTCATAGTCCCTCACAATGACTTTATTTCCCCATGGAGATTTACGACAGTTGGCCTGCTATTAGGAGGTCAACCTCTGGGCTGTGATCTCCCCCTGTGGTCCATCTACATGCGTGGTCTGTTCCCCAACAGCCCAGTCTGCATCTGGGGGACAAAGCTGCCTAGGTTTGGGAGTGTGGCCTATGGTTAGAGAAGAACACAAAGCTAATTGGCTGTAACAAAACCAGAGCTTCCTTAGCACCAACTAAGTGAGTTGACCACAGTGAGTTGGAAGGGAGAGCCTGGCCCCTGAAACTTGATCTCTGGTAAACGCTGAGACTAGTTTGCATTTTTATATGCTTTGAAGGGATATCTGATAGCAGGTGTGGCCATACAGGTGGATCTTTCCCCAAGGACATCTCACAGGTAACAGCGAAGGAGAAAGTAATGTTGCAAACACATTTTCATAGAGTAAGAACTGTGACGGATGTCAGTGACTTTGAGAATGACCATGATGTCTGCCCAAGGCTGAGAAAAGGAGGAGAAAACAAGCTGGGGTCTGAGACCGGAGATTTCTGGGTATTTGTCCTGATAGGCCATGAGGCAACATAATACTTTCAGAAGATGGACAGCAACGAGTTCAAAACAGTGCCTAGCAGGGGTTCTTTAATGACAGTAGGTCTCTTCTGAAAGGTTGGGTTGGGTTGCTTGGCCTAGCTGCTACTTCTTAAAAACAAGCAGGAAGCCCTCTTGCAGGTATATGAGAAATTGTGCCATAGACTTTCCATTGTTGCTATGACTGTGAACTTCATAAGACTTTCGGACTCTAAATGCTGAAGCTCTTCTACAGATTTCTTGTACGTAGCTCGGATCCTCCATGGATGACTATGATCCCACCACTTCCTTGATACTCAGAGGCATCTACCCAACTTGCCTGACTGATCCTGCTATTTCTGTCACTCACCTAAGGCAAGGGCTTACTTTCTCTGAGCTTTAATTCCTTTTCTGTAACTCATTGGGGGAAAAAAGACTCTGGAGGCAAGGAAAGCAACCAGGATGGAAACTCTAGGCTGCACATTGTTGTAGTGTAGATAAAATAATATATATCTAGTGTGTACTGTAAAGTTCTGTCAACATCCGCTCCTCAAGGCTGATGTACCCAACCCAGCTCCTGGGAAAACAGATGCTGATGGTTCAAAGCTGTTCTCCTCACTGGGAATAGCCCTCAACATCAGGAAACTGTCTACCCCAAGGTTACATCTCCTCCTAAGGGAATACCTGCAATCAATGCTTGCCTTCTATAGGGATCCAATAGCCTGTCCCTCTTGCTCTATTTTGGGACAACTCTGTAAGGGCCATCCCAGCTCAAGAGCTCATCATAGAATCTGCTGAAATTCACCTGTAACCTCTTACGAATCAGCTTCTACCTCTGTCCAAATCTACCTTTTTCATATCCTGACAGGTATCTCTTTCAAGAATAGTCCTGAAATATTTTTTGCGTGCAACATTCCATTTCAGAACCTGTTTTTAGTGAACCCAGTTGAAGACACTTGGTACCAGGAATTGTCATAGGAAACAGACTCTCAGAGAAGAATCATTTGCTAGTTGAATGCTACTAGTATATATAAGTCCCTGTCCTGCTGTACTTGTGTAACTGTTGCGATTTCGACTAGTGGTAAAGTGAATTGGGATTTTGGTGGAAGGAGGCATCCTGAATGGTTTAAGGAGGGGAATTTAATTATGGGAACTTTGGAATTGATGGCTATTGCTGAGCACCACTGATTCATCAAAGAGGGAATGATAGACTGAGGGTGATTAATTACCAACACAAGGCAGAATGTAAAAATTAGAGGACCTCTTTGGTAGGATTTAGGGAAATCCTAATCTCTTGGATTTCCCTAAATGCAGACAAAGAAGAGGGTCAAGTTTAAGACTTAATCAAAAGGGTAGTGGCGCCCCAGCGAAGGTTGAAAGCACATCCTGGAAGTTCTCCTGAGCCAATGTCAGTGCCTAACTAGGAGAGGAGTGGGGCCCTGACACTTGGGCTGGGGATACCTGGGTAAATATATCCGTGAGCTTTTAAATCCTAATTCCCTTAAATCTGCTGGGCTTGTAGAAATGGCGCATCTTCACTTATTTGAATATAGTGGCTCTACTTGGCTTGAAGATCATGCAGAAGCCTCAGTAATGAGAAAAAGTCCTCCCTTTCCCCAAGTTTACCCGTCTTCCTTTCCTGGTAATCAGCAAATGACAATCAAGTCTCTCACTATACAATCCAGCAATCATGCTTATTGGTATTTACCCAAGAGTTGAAAACTTATGCCTGCACAAATACCTGTATGTGAATACTTGTAGAAACTTTGTTCATAAATGCCCAAACTTGGAATCAACTAAGATTCCTATAGTGGATGACTGGATAAATGAACTGTGTACGCTACACCCAGACAATGGAGTATATTATTTGGTGCTAAAAAGAAATGAGCTATTGGGCCATGAAAAGACACAGAGAAACCTTAAATGCATATTACTAAGTGAAAAAAAAATCCAACCTGAAAAGGTAACATGCTGTCTAATTTCAAGTTTATGACATTCTGAAAAAGGCAAAACTATGGAGACAGTAACAAGATCTGTAGTTGTCAGGGGTTGATGGGGAGTGGGAATGAAAAGGCAGCGCATAGAAGATTTTTAGGGAAATAAAAATACTCTGTGTGTTACCAAAATGATAGATATATGTCATTATACTTTTATCCAAAAACCATAGAATGTACAACACCAAGGGTGAGTGCTAAGGTAAACGCTGGACTTTGGTGATTGATGTGTCACTGTAGGTTTATCAATAGTAACAAGTTGATTACTTTCACCCTGGAAAAGACAGCAATTCATTTTTACTGGAAGCCACACGTGTGTGGAGTTATGAGTTAGCATTTCCTGCCCACAGAGATTCTGGCCAGCACTGCTATCTGAGCATTTACAGAGGGTTTGATTCATCACCATGGGATACTGCATAACATCACCTTGGATCAATCGGCCCGCTTTACAGCAAAAGATGTGACTCACTGGGCACATGATTATCCATTCATTGGTCCCATCACACACTGTGAGATGCCAGCTTAGAGAATTCTTTCTGAGGATAGGGCTCCATCCTCCAAAATGCAGCATATCCTCTCAGCTTTAGGCTCCGTTGGTCTAGAGACCCTAGTTCCTAGAGTGAGAACATTTTCACATGTCATAATATAGGGTGTCCCCCTCAAATGTATACATACTTTGAATGATAAAGTCAGTGTTTATTAACATACAGTTCATTTTTAAAATTTAAAAGAATCTATAGAAATGAATAATTTTTTTGTCAATGTCTGTTTTCAAACTGATGGTCATTCTGGTCCAGGCACTGCTGATAACGGGAAGCAATGGAATCGGAAACATCAAGAATCCTTCCGTTCTGTATTTGTGTACCCTCAATTCGTCAACTACTGCTGGTTTTGTGCTGCACACGTTATCATTTATGTATCCCCATAAAAAATTTCTAGTGGCACTCTAGGATAAATTTTCTTTGTTCAAAGCTTAGTCTGTCTTCACCCATTATTGCAAATCAGTTAAACCTGAAAAGGAGTTAAAATTAAGTGAGTTGTCAGCTGTTAAGGTGTGTATATATTTTTCGGACCCCCTATATAGTAGATCCTGGTAAGAGGGAAGGATGAGAATGTGGTAAGCTGTGACAAATCCCAGAGCCTCCCAGGCCAAAGCAATAAATGCTCACAGACCTGAGAGCCCTTCATGGCTCAGTGATTTTACTGCTCATGTTGCACACGCTGAGTATTTAATTCTCGGAGGGGGTATGACTCTTCACATGTGACCAAGAAACTGATGCTCAAGTGGAGAGAATCTATCCACTTTCTGGTGTGTCACTTGCCCCTCAAAACCCTCTCATTTCACAAATACTCTTATTTTCCTGGCAGCACGTCATTGCCCAGGATCGCAGTGCGTGCAGAGAGCAGTCTAAGATATCCTGCTTCGCAGTGCACAGTGATCCTAAAGTAGGAGGTATGTGGTACTGCTCCCTGAATCTGAACTCCTAATGTATAAAGGACAAGCAAGAGGGTGAGATGTTCTTCCTGACCTCAATTCTAGTAAAGACAGTCTTCTAGTATCTGAAAATCAGATGGTTTTGGGTGGTGAGAAAGTGTTGAAGTTAACATTCTCCAGGGTTCGTTGGCTGAACAGGAATGGTGTAATTAGTGTTGCAATATTTGTTAGCAAGGACATATGGAAGGATTGACTGCAAGAATCTTAGTTTTGGACATGTTCTTCCCTAGAGAATACACTAGTTTCTTTTTTTAAATTATTTTTTTATTTCCATTTTTTCCCATTTTTTAATTTTGTTTTATTGCTTAAAGTATTACAAAGAGTGTTAAATAAGTCTCCATTTTTCCCCCTTGACCTTCCCACTCCTCCCCTATCCCCTAGTGTCTTGTGTCCATTGATTATGCTTATATGCATGCATACAAGTCCTTCAGTTGATCTCTTAACTCCCCCCCATCTGACTTTGAGGTGGTGAAAAGACAGAAAAAGAAACTAGTATATGTGAGAATACACTAGTTTCTTTTTCTGTCTTTTCACCACCTCAAAGTCGGATGGGCAATATTTTTCTGAATAATATGTGCCTAGAGAGCTATTGAAGGATCTAAAGAAAAATTTGTTTTGTCTTGTGACATAGCAGCAAGGAATTGCAAGGAGGGGAGGGGAGGGGAGGAGAGGAGAGGAGAAGGGGGAGAGAGAGA
>PVJC01011011.1:0-42499 GCA_004026665.1 Murina feae | reverse complement strand
TATCTGCCCTAACTAAGCATTAAACCAGGTCTAATGAGTTCAAGGAACTCAAGGTGGTTCTACCCTGTTTCCGCAAAAATAAGACAGTGTCTTATATTAATTTTTGCTCCCAAAGATGCGCTAGGTCTTATTTGCAGGGGATGTCTTATTTTTTCCATGAAGAAAAATTTGGCACACATTTATTGTTGAGCAAAAAAAAGGAACTTTATTACCTGTGTGTCCACACAATGTGCCCGACTCCTGTCCCATGCAACTCACTGTCTAATTGTGAGTCAGCTAGACTCCGTCAGGGCAGAGTCAGCAGCAGGCGGCAGCGTGTCTTGGTGGCAGTACAGGCTCTCTGATTAAAAGAGACTTTGCACTTCCTGTCTGCTCTAGCTACACTGCGGCCAACAGTGAGCTGCATGGCAGTGCCCGCTGCTACAGCCCAGACACCAGAGTTATGATAGCTGGGTGCGGTCCTGAGAGTCATTTTCAGACTTTCAGGCTGCCCACAGTCCCTTCAGATTTTGGGTCCCTACTGGGGTACCTGGCCAGCCTGGGTGATGGACTGAGGACTGTTTTCTGGCTTTCAGGCTGCCCACAGCTCCCATTGACCCAATGTCCCAGCAAGGCTGGCTGGAAGCAGGTTTCTGGGGTTTATTTATCTTCCATAATCGATATACTGTTCCTTTAAGCTGAGGCCTAGGCAGGTAACGAAGCTGCCTGTCTGCTTCAGCTCTGTGGCTTCTATAATTGAAAGAATGTTGCCTTAGTTAGAGGCTCAGCCAGCCTAGGCAAGCAGTTTCCTCCATCACTGGTACAACAGAACCTGCTGTTTGGTTCAGCTCTGAGGCTTCTATAATTGAGACAATGTTGCAAATATGTTGTTGCCTAGAGCCTGAAGAAGCCTAGCCAGCTGGTAGACAGTTTACTCCTGCTGCAAAGGAAGCGTCTGTTTACTCTAGCAGCTCCGTGACTGCTGGCCTCCATCTTGGCTGGGTTAATTTGCATACAGCCACTCTGATTGGCTGGTGGGCG
Source organism: Murina feae (assembly GCA_004026665.1). NCBI lineage: Eukaryota > Metazoa > Chordata > Mammalia > Chiroptera > Vespertilionidae > Murina > Murina feae. The sequence continues at coordinate 41,479 of PVJC01011011.1, read as the reverse complement.
TGACTTAGGCATCCCAAGGAAACAGTCAATTTCAATATTACTCTTTTATTAGATTAGATTATCAGATTAAACTGATCTCCTGTATGTTTATTGGATCATTGTAATAATTTATCTTTCCTTCTATTAAATTAGTCTATTATTGATTTCAACTGCAGTTTTCTTACTACAGTCTTGCACCACTTGATCTTCCAGTTTTTTTCTATCTATGGACTTCTTTCCAACTGTACATCTTATTTTAGAATATCATCATTTCACTCTACTTATTATGATAATATATTTTTTTAATCTTCAGTCTTAGATTCAGATACTCTACACCACAGCCAGTGTGAAATTTTAAAAATATTTTTAATATTGATTTTAGAGAGGAAGGAAGAGAGAGAGATAGAAACATCATTGACAAGGGAGAATTACTGATTGGCTGCCTCTTGCATGCTCCACACTGGGGATTGAGTCCACAACCCACAACCCTGGTATGTGCCCTGACTAGGAATTGAACCATGACCTCCTGGTTCATAGCTGAATGCTTAACCGTGGAGTCATACAAGCTGGGCTGAATTTTTAATTTTTAATATTTTTTTTTACAGAGGAAGGGAGAGGGATAGAGAGTTAGAAACATTGATGAGAGAGAAACATTGATCAGCTGCCTCCTGCACACCTCCTACTGGGGATGTGCCCACAACCAAAGTACATACCCTTGACCGGAATCGAACCTGGGACCCTTCAGTCCGCAGGTCGACACTCTATCCACTGAGCCAAACCAGTTAGGGCAGGGCTGAATTTTTAAAATCACCAAGTTGATATCACTGCCTATTTAATATACTTCAATAGCACAGTAAGTATTGCATTTTAAATAAGGTAAAAAACACAACAACAACACAGCAGACAATAAGAAAATCTTTTCAATGTGACTTTATTTTTGGTGTGAGAAATCACCAATCTGCATCTACATATATTAAAAGCAGATAAATGCTTTAGGGATAAGGACAAATTAAGGCACTACATTAATTATGCTAGTTGCTATAAAAAAGGACTCAAAATTTCAGCAGCTCTATACAAAATTTTATTTTCCCCTTATGTCATTTCTAAAATCTATTTTTCTTATGGGCAGTAGAAAATACATTGGTAAACAATGGTTTAAAGATCCAGGAGACTCCACCTTCTTCACCACATGATAGCCAAGGAACGCTGGATGTCAACATTCAGTGACAGACAAGAAGAGACAGTGGAGGATGACATGATGACCATCATTGAGAAACAGGGCACATCACTTTAATTTTTTAGGTCTCAGACAACTTTAGAAATTCTGCAAGGTGGGGTCCAGCTACATGCCCACCTAGAAAACAAGGGTTTGTCCATCAAGTAGTAGCTTCTGTTCCTGTTGTGGCAGAAGGATTGTATACCCAGTTCTTTTCTCGTGTCTGTACTGTGATAGAGGCTTTCATAGCTACTTACCAGTTCTCCCAAAATGCCTGATCATTTGGTCCAACTATTATCAATGAATCATAACCAAAATCTCCTGGAATTATTTTTATTCTATTCTTTCCTTCTTTCTGCGTAAAATATTTATGTATGATAGCTCCATCTTTCCTAGCAATCTGGCAGCTCTCTGAGGTGAGGCCAAAAGAACCACAGGTGTGTTGTGCCTGATAGCATGCACTGTTGAAGCAGTAAATGCCTATCTTTGGACTTCTGATGTCAGTAAATAGAATCCGGTTTCTCTATGACAGTCTTGTCAGGTATCCCATAATTGTCGGCTAAAACATTCTTTTAACAGATATATTAGCAATCAGGGTCTTATGACTTAGCATTTGTTTTGTTCTTAAATTACATTAATTTGAATGTTAATGTTCTACATATATTCTTTATTCAGACTTAAAGAGAAAAATGTGACACATAGGATAAGCATATTTTCTTATATGTTAATAAAATATATATTTGTTAGGAAATATAAGAAGTGTATAAATTCTAAGGTTTCTTTTCATTTTCTAAGTTGTATAATTACAAACTTGGAAATTTAATAAATAAACTCGAAGAAATTCATTACAAATGTAAAAAAGTATCTATTTTCTTCAAATATATCCTCTTCATTTTTTAAATTTTTATGTATAAGAAACATTTCATATTTGGTGGCTTTTAAAATCCATCCTCTCCAAAGGTTGATAGGTATTACTACTTATTTATTGGTAGAGAGAAATATATTTTTTATAATTTTTGAACAGGTGATACACAGGGTGGGGCAAAAGTAGATTTATAGTTGTTCATTGGGAAAACAATACAATAAGTAATAAATAATACAAGAATAAACTCTGTTTTGTGTACTCACAACTGTAAGCCTATTTTGTCCCATCTGTATTGATTTAGAGCAAGGACAGAAAACACAAGTTGATTAAAAGTATAAAATAAGTTTTCATTGAAAATTTTATCACAGCTACCGAATTCTTTTATCCCAAGGCAAATAATTATACCTACTTCCTACATGTTCATGCCAAGAATCTATGCATATGCAAACATGTTCTCATGACAAATGTATGATAATCTTTCTACGTTGGCAATTTTGTGTTTTCATCTGCATACCATTTACAGACATTAGGAAATATGAGTCAAGTTATTGTTTAAAAGACAATTGTCAAACTCTGCTCTAGCCATGGACGTTTGCAAGGAACTTCATTTGGGACTCATTATTCACCCTCAGCCATACTGTATCACTGTTGTGGATCTCATAATTGAATGTATTTTCATTTATTTTTATAATCCTGTATGTTTATTCTTAGGGGGAACAATAGCCTTAGATAGGGATACTTTCACTGTCCTGGTTCACAACTAATATAACTCCAGACTTCAGCCTGGTTGGGGAAAGTAGAGTTTGGTAGCACATTGCTATAGGCAACCTAAGGATTGAACTACTTCCTAATTGAAGAGACTTCAACTAATCCTCCTTATTTTAGCCCCTGGCCCTTTATCCCTGTTGTCAAAGACACTTGATAGCAGTTCCTGTTCCCCTATAAGGTTCTTCAGTGCAAATCATTATTTTCTCATCTTTTGCGCACTGTTGGTTTAGGTTTCAGCCTTCTCAGAGCTGCTTCCAATTACATATTATTAATCTGCTTTGCAACTGAACAACAACAACAAAAACAACCCACTCTTGTGGCTGATGTTGTATCTTCTATAATCTCTATCCCTGTAGCTTTATGTATTAAACATGAGTTCCTCACAATAACTAGGCTAATATTTATTAATAATAAAATTAATTGTAAGTCTTTTATCCTCCTTCTCAACCTGGAGCCATAAGTTAAGTTTTTAAAGTCTTTTTCTTTCTTTCTTCAGCATTTAAAGAGATGTAGAATAGTATAGTGCTTTGTCACATACCATAGCCTTCCATCTTATTATTTTATGGTGTCTAGAATAATTTCCTATTAGGTTGGAACTAAAAAGATATATCCTAACAGAGTTTAAGGGAATGGGTCTTTTCTTTGCATGGATAGATTAGATTCTTTTTATAAATGTGTGAGCATATGAATAAACTAAAATGCAGGATAGTCTCTGGTTTTATTTAAATCGATCATCATCAGAATGAAAATAGGTCTAACAGCTAAAACACAATACATAAAATTGTGTTTTTAATGCACCCAGCAGTGTGAAAGAGGAAAGAAAATACATTGCGAAATGTAAATCCTTTGTTTTGAATTAAAGGTTGGGCTAAGGCATCTGGAACCTTATCTAAATCTAGAGTGCCCTGAACACAGAATACAGGCTCATCCTATTCAAAAGAAAATTATACAATTGTGGAGCATCTAGTTAAGCCAGAGATTTAGTGGTTTGAAACGCAGGGAATGCAAACAAATAAACAAAGGCATGTGTCTGTCAAATGATTTCAACTACACTAAAACCTTATTTTCTAATTTCCTGTTTTCTAACATTTGGATAGTTGTTATTCAAGAAATGGCCTTGCCATAACACTCCGACATGAAATGAAATGAAACTACTGATGTCTATCAAGATAGCTAAGGCTTGTTTAATCCTATTTAAGGAGCTGAAAGAGCTGATAACTTTGAAATGGTTGCTGACTTTCTGGTGAAAGGAAAGCTGAACTGGAAGCAAATCCTTCATATTCTACCCGCATCTGAGACTATTTTGATTCTTCACAACTCATGGATTTTTATGGATTTTGTGAAGAGAAAAATACCACACATTGTGATGTTTCATTTGTTTCTGCATAGCATGCATTGGTGTCCAGCACTATTATGGGATTCTGAAGTTTTTTTCTACTGCCATGAAATTGCATCTCTATGAGATAAACCTCAAACCATCATCTTTTCAATAAAGGACTTATAAAAATAAAGGAGAAAATTGAAAAGTTTTCAAACAACAGGATATTCATGTGTCTGTTAAATGACTTAAATGACCATGTCATGAAAGAATTTATTCTAACACAGTGGACGTTTCACTCTTAAAGATGGGAGATGGCCACTTTAAGAACAGTTTACAGTAAAAAGGAAGTCCATATTGTGTTTTATGTAATTAAGTTCTATGGATGGTCTGAGTAAATTAAAGCCTTTGAAATGCAAAGCTCTGCAATTGACCATTTATGAATACTGCTTTGACAAAGCTGACACTCTGTACTCAAGATACCTGAGAAAGACAACTATGCAAATTCTCTCATTTAATTTATCTGTAGGCAGAAATCTGTGGAAACCTGGAAACCCTGAAGAAAATTGTTGAAGGTTAACTTTTGCTTCAATAACCTTAAAATTATAATTCTTTCCTTGGTGTCATAGACAGCAAATCAAAGATGCAGAACTTGCCAAAAATGACCTCACTGACTTAAGAACAAAGGGAATGATGCTTCATGAATTTCACTCAACAAGAGAGTTTCTTTCAGAGAATTTTGTTGTTCCTTGACCCACTTATCCTCCTTTGTCAAAGTGAGCTGTGGGAGTTTTGATTCTTTTTCTACATGCTCTTTCAATTCAGGGTTTCAGCATTTATTGTCATTAAATGAAAAGTGAAAAATTGGTATCAGATATGGCATTTTGCTTTACAAAAGATCACTAAGTAATTTAACAAGACAATACGACACAACATTTTAATTGAAATATACAGGAAGAAATAAATTTGACTTTTAAATTTATTTTCAAAAGTTTCTCTTTTCCTTTGAGGTAGAGGGTAATTAATGGGCTGCCTGCAAGTCCCCAAGCTCTTTTCTGAATGTTCCTCTAACACTGGTCTTAAATAGAAATTAGTGCTTTATAAAAATCTGCTTTGTTGAATCACTCCCAAGTGAAATGTCATTTTATCAAAATCTATATATAGTCATATAACTTGGAACTATCACTTATTCTCATCTTATTAACCAGTGTCTTTTTGAAACTAGTGTCTTTTATTTGTCTTAATTTTAATATAATCAATAAAAAGTCCATATATCCACAAACACTTACATCATTATTTGTGGATTTGTGAATATTTTTCTCCATTTAAAGCAAGAGGGATATTAGCTATTTACTTAATGGGTTCTTTCCTCCCAATTTTTAATACCCAAAATAGCAGTAGAGATTCTTTATATTTCTTTATATCTAACATATCTACCTGCATAACAAACTCTGTGCATGGTTTGTGCCTAATAAACCCCCAAATTTAAAGTAATGTATGTCATTGGGGGTTCTAATTAGGGTTTTCAAATGGGAGGTGATATTTTCAGAATAAGAAATGAATTTGGTGAATATATAGTTATTCTAAGCAAAATAGCCTGACTGCAAGTGACAGTTGATAACAAAGAAAGAAACATACAATGCTGACTAGAGAGACAAGTGCAGAAAAATGAGAAAATATGCAATTGTCACTGTTAAAACTGAACAGAAAAAGTAAATCTATCAACCTTCCTGAAAAGTTTATTTGCATACTAGAAAAAGATGAACAAACAAAAATCCACATAAGTCAGGCTTACCTAACCTCCCAGCAATTGCCATAGTAGGATGGATTTATGGACTTGGTACAGCAAGCCCTACAATCTGCATTACAATGTGTACTTGGGAATCACTGTATAACTTCACTCCTGCTGTGTTGTAGTGAGAGTACACTATGTGTTTCATTAGAACACCTTTGAAAACTTGATTCCAAATGCTTTATAGATTCGGTAATTTTAATAATTGCCCAATACTGTGACCCTGTAAGTGACTAAAATATATATATATACTGCAGGAAAGCAATGCTAATCAGGGATTTAATCAGTTTAGCTGAAATTTGAAGACTCAGTATTGCTTTACTGATTTGCATTGATTAAGAACACTCTCTGAGTTGAAACAATTCAGATGGATTTTTGGTTAAAATGTATATTGATTTATAACTTATGCAATATGCATTCCATGAAATTTGGTAAATTTACTTTTACTATTCAACTTTATCCATGACAATTGCAACATAATTAGAATCCTGTGAGTGAATGGAAACCTATGGAAAATTTAGATTCTTGAGTGTATAATAATAGCACAGGATAGAGCAATTTCTATTTAGCCTTCATCCTAGGGTTAAAGCTAACACATTATACATTGTTTACCCCCTGTAAAGAGGCCTCAAAACAAACCTGAGTGTGTCAGCCTTTTAGCAAGGCACCATTTGTCCCCCAAATAATTTAAGCAGAGACATAAATGTTTGCCTTGATTAGCAGGTTGTTTCATATTCTGTTTTATTCACTACTCATTCTGTTTTATATTTATACACAAACTCTGATGTGAAAACACATGTATTAATTATCACTTTGTAAGAAAATATCATTTCCATAAGGTGATATAACCTCTTTGTGTACTGACAGTTTTCAGTCTAAATATTGCATTTTTAGTGATTTACATTTTCTAATAATTTGTTTCATCTGTTTAAAGCTGTGAATAGATCAAGTACATACCCCCTGTTTTTTTAAAAAAGTTACAAAATGGCATGTTCAACTTCTGTTTAACAAGAAAAGGACATTTTATGATTACCAAATAATAAAAATGTCATGTAAACTCATGAGTGAATGGAAACCTATGGAAAATTTGTTATTTTAAAATAATTATTTAAATTATTAATAATAAAATTCTTTAAGTGATTAGCAATAAAATCTCTAAAGCACCTCTTTTAATATTCCACAGTCCTTTGCCATATAAGTAGACTTAAAACTAAAATAGAAAGAATTAAGCTTACATTAGACAATATTGTTTTGTTAAGCAGTCGAAGAATTAAAGATGGAGCTAAGTGGAAAATTATCCAGGCTTTATTAGGAGCAAACGGACGGGCTCACAACTCCCTGGGAAGGGAAGGAGAGAAGTGAGGCCGCACCAGAACCAAACTGGGCCGCTGTTTTTAAGGCCTGAGGGTAAGGGAGGAGAGGGGTTGGGCAGGAGGAAGTGATCTTTGGAATGTATGGGGCTTCCACCCCCCAGGGTGCTGCCAACACCGGGAGCTATGGATGCCAGGATATTTCCCTTAATGGTCAGGGTGGTCAGGTGGGGGGGAAATGGTTTATGGCTTTCTCCAGCGAGTGGATGCTTGGACATCTTGGACAAATATATTTTCTATATAACAATAATATATCATTGTCTATAGATTTGAGACATTTAAGAAGCTATGCTTTTATTTAAATACTAGGGGCTCAGTGCACAAAAATTTGTGCACTCGGGGGGGTCGCTCAGCCTGGCCTGTGCCCTCTCACAGTCTGAGACCCCTCTGGGGATGTCCACCTGCTGGCATGTCTGGCCAGCCTGGGTGATGGGCTGATGGCTGTTTGCAGGCTGGCCAAGACCCCCAGTGGAAACCCTCACCCCATGAGGGTGTGACCAGCCTGGGTGTGGGGTTGAGGGCTATTTTCAGGCTGCCCACAGTCCCTTCAGGGTTTGAGTCCCTACTGGGGTACCTGGCTGGCCTGGTTGAGGGGCTGAGGGCCGTTTTCAGGCTTTCAGGCTGCCCACAGCTCCCATTGACCCAAGGTCCCAGCAAGGCTGGCTGGAATCAGGTTCTGGAGTTTATTTATCTTCTATAATTGAAACACTGCTTTGAGCCGAGGCCTAAGAATGTAAGGAAGCCTCCTGTTTGCTTCAGCTCCATGGTTTCTATAATTGAAACATTGTTACTGTGAGCAGAGGCTCAGCCAGCCTAGGCAGGCAACGGAAGCCTGCCGTGTACTCTAGCTCCGTGGCTGACGGCCACCATCTTGGCTGGTTTAATTTGCGTACATCTGCTCTGATTGGCTGGTTGGCATGGCTTGGCTGGTGGGCATGGCTTAGGCATTCCGGAGAGATGGTTAATTTGCATATTACTCTTCTATTTGATTAGATTATATACAATATGTAGATAGCAGAATATTATCCAATAAGTGGATGCATTTGCTCTTCCCTAACATTGGTTCCCAAAGTGATATCAATTAGCATAAAATGGCCTATCTAATAAAGAATGAATATGCTAATTGACCATCACACCCTCACAAAGATGGTGGTGTCCACAGCCAAAAAAGAGATAATATGCTAATTGACTGACAGCCCTCAAAGATGGCGGCACCCAGTTCCCTCAGCCCTGGTGGGGCAGCAGGTGCACAGCATGGCCAGGCTCATCCCCAGGCTGGTCCTGCCACTCCATGTGCATGCCTCTGGACCCCCCCAGTCACTTCAGATGCCCAGGGCCAGCCCAAGGCACAAGCAAACCTCAAATGGTGGCTGCCCAGGCTCCCATGGTTAGCCTGAGGCATAGGCAAGCCTCAGATGTCAACTGCTCGGCCACCCAGGGATGGCCCAAGATGCAGGAAAGCCTCTGATGATGGCTTCCCAGCTGCCCAGGGCTGCCCGAGGCTCAGGTAACTAGGGCTGACCAAAGCTTATACTGCCGGCAGTGGCAGCAGCAGAGGTGGGAGTGGGTGTTAACTTCCCCTGATTTCTGGGTCACTTCCTGACCCTGAGGGCTCCTTGACTGTGAGAGGGGGCAGGCTGGGCTGAGGAACTCCCACCCCACAGTGCATGAATTTTAATTATAAGAAGTTTAACACATAAAAAAGGTGAATTTCAAATTTCTTCTCTCCTGAACATTGGAGTGCCCACTGCGAGGCATTATTCTTTTAATATTGCTAAACTCAAATAAGTTTAAGTTTGAAGATAGGGAAACTGAAAATTTCTCTTCTGATACTTTGGTAGGATCAGATGCCTAGATTGAACAGTCTTGAATTTTTCATTTGATGATATCAATGGTAAAGTACGTTAGATCAATCATGCTCTTTTATGAAATTAACTAGTGGCCCAGTGCATGAAATTTGTGCATGGGGAAGGGCGTTTCCTTATTCCAGCCTGCACCTTTTCAATTGGGGACCCCTTAGGAGATGTCTGACCACTAGTTTAGGCCCGATCCCTGTGGCCGGCAGTCAGACATCACTCTCACAATGTGGGAATGCTGGCTACTAACTGCTCACCTGCCTGCCTGCCTGCCTGATTGCCCCTAATTGCCTCTGCCTGCCTTCCTGATCACCCCTAACTGCCCTCCCCTGCTGGCCTGATCTCACCCCCAACTGCCTCTGCCTGCCTGATCACTCTTAACTGCCCTCCCCTGCTGGCCTGATCTTGCCCCCAACAGCCAGCCCTGACGGCCTGATCGCCCATAATTGCCTCTGCCTTGTGCCCCACCACAATGGCTTTGTCTGGAAGGAAGCTGAACATTCAGAAGCTGGCTAGTCAACCCGGTTTAATTTGTATATTGCCCTTTTATTAGTATAGATAGATTATATAGGATTGCTTAAATGAGACACGGATCCTTTTTCAGCAGGTGGAGATGCTCTTGGCAGACAAAAATACATAATCCCTATATCTGGACAGATAGCCAGCCATATGCACTATACTGCCAAACTGGTCATGAAAAAATGGAACCGCTTTCTTACACCTTACACCAAACAGCTGTTGCCCTTAAAACCTCTCTTCAGCCCCACCTTAGATTCTGCCTTCACAGTGCACCCAGATTAGGTTCTGATTGGTTGGTTTCTACGCCAGTCAGTGTCAAAAGCTCTGCCTCCTAGGCAGCCATTGGCTCCTGGCACTTTACCCAGATTTGGTCCTGATTGGTGGTTTCTATGCCAGTCAGCATCTCTGAGCCTGATCAAAGAGGTGGGGCTGATCAGCAGGGCCCCCCCCCCTCCCCCGGAGGCCCAGAGAGAAATAGAAGGGCAGCTACTGGCAAAGCCAGGAGAGAAAGAGAGAGGCAACGGCTGATTAACAGCTGCCATGGAGGCTGCCCCTCTCTCTGAAAGCCTCTCTCTGGGCCTGATCAGCAGCCCCCTCAGCAGTCAGTGCTGGGTCGCTGTGCCAGCACCAGCTGCAGTCTTCTGGTGTTTGGTTGAGCCTTTGGTCATTGTGGATGTTACAGACCTTGGCTCTTTGTGTATATATATAGCGGCCCAGTGCACAAAAATTTGTGCACTCAGGTGGGTCCCTCAGCCTGGCCTGTGCCCTATCACTGCCTGGGACCCCTTGGGGGATGTCCATCTGCTGGCTTAGGCCCACTCCCCAGGGGATCAGGCCTAAGCTGGCAGTCAGACATCCCTCTGGCAACCCAGGAGCCCTCAGGGGATGGCCACTTGCCAGTGGGGAGCAGGCCTAAGCTGCAGTTGGACATTTATTGATATAAAACTGTTATTGATATAAAACAGAATCAAGTTACCATTCGCACATTCAACAGATATGCATTGTATGTGCTCAGTTTTTATAGATATTTGGTTGTGATAATTGAACTGTAGTTAGGTAAGTTGTACACAGTTGGAGGAGATTGAAGGATTATGGGAAGTGCCTACTCTATTTCTACAACTATTCTGTAAATGTAATAGGTCAATACTTTTTAAAAAAGCGTCTATGAAATTAGAATTTGTAACCTACTAATATAACAATGATTTGCCTAAAAATCTCTCTTGAATATTTTAAATAAATATTACAAAATTGCTTTGTTTTAAACACACACACACCTATGTATTAGTCTGCTCAAGCTGCCATAACAAAATACTGCAGACTGGGTAGTTAAAAAACAGATTTATTTTCCCACATTTTGGAGGCTTTGGAGGCTAGAATTTCATGATCTAGGTGCCAGCAAGTCTGATTTTTTGGAAGGGCTTTTATCTGGTCTGAAGACAGCCACTTCCTCACTGTGTCCTCACATGGCCATTCCTTTGTCCACATGCAGTGAGAGAGCTCGAATCCTTTAATGTCCCTTGCTCTTCTCATTAGGACATCAGTCCCATAGGATTAGGATCTCACCCTTATGACCTCAATTAACCAGAGTTGCCTCTGCAAAGGGCCTAACTCCATTCACAGTCACATTGGCATTTAGTGCTTTAATATGTGAATTTTGAGAGGACACAATTCAATCCATAATAACACATATACATGATATACACACATTCAATGTAACTTTGGATTAGCTCACCAAACTTGCAAGTAATTCAATCTCAGAAAGTTCTGGAGCTGCACCTTCTGATAGAGATTTTGTGCAAGTCCTTTAAGTAGTATGATCATGTGTCTGTTTTCAATATGCTGAATTGCCCATAAGCCACATGGTCTCGTTAGCTCAAGATCAGTTAATTTTTGGCCACATCTGGGACATAGTAATTTAAGAGAGGCAAGATGGGCATTTTTTGTTTTTACTCTTTGGGGGAGGGTTTGTTGTTCTCCTATATTTCTTTCTGGAGCTCAGGCTTTAGGCAAACAACGGATCAAAAAGAAACAGAAAGCTGCATGAAAAAAGAGATCATAGAAAGCTGGTCAGCAGCCTTCTTGGACCATCTCCACAAAGGATGGCAGAATAAGAAAACAAAGGCCCAGCATCCCTACCGACCCCGGAGCTCAATTGCACCCTAAACTGCCCACCTCTCATGTATGAGAAGAATGAAACTTTAATCTTTGTTATTGTTTTTGTTGTTAGAGCACAAAATACAGTCACAAAGAGGCAAAGCTATGGTAAGACACTCTCTTTTTTATTATTACTTTAAAATATATATTTTTATTGATTTCAGAGAGGAAAGGAGAGAGGGATAGAAACATCAGTGATGAAAGAGAATCATTAGGTGCCTCCTGTAAGCCCCCTACTGGGGTTTGAGACCACAACCAGCAACCCAGGCGTGTGCCCTGACTGGGAATCAAATCCCGACCTCCACGCTCAACCACTGAGCCACACCAGCTGGCAGTAACTTATTGAAAGTTATCCTGTTTGTACATTAATTAGTGCTCTATGACTTAGCCCTATCACATAAAAAAAAAACAAAACAAAAATATAAAAAGTAAAACAAAACAGTGTACTTGACCAACTAAAACCTATAATAGCATTGCATAGTACAGGATGGGACAAAAATAGGTTCACAGTTGTTCGTATGGAAAATAATACAATAATTTACAAATAATAAACTCTTTATTTTGTGTACTCACAATGATAAACCTACTTTCGCCCAACTTTGTATATTATTCAAAATCAGATCAAGAGGTGATGAGGCCAATCTTTCAGTTGTGGATTATTTTATGTAAGAGAGCTGCAGGAAAACAGGCACATTCATGTCTCCCAATTAATAATTTTAAGACTTTGGTCACCTAACTTGATATTTTATAGGAGCGAAAAGATTTCTAACTTTTCAGAATCATAGTCTTTATAAGTTAATTCTAATCTTTACTGAATACAGCTGTTATAACACCATACTGGAAGGTCTAGATTTAGATTAATGGTTTCTCCATTGTATTATCCACAATGGAAAAAAAAAAAAGTATGTGTTTTTTTTTTTTTGTTTTTTTGTTTTTTTTAGTAAGGAGTCATTCTCTTGATTTCCAAAATCCCATTCATATATCCCCCAAATTATGCTTCAAAAATACATGTATATGTCTACTTTGGAAACAGAAAAGGCAAGATAAGAAAAATTCAGATTCCAGCTGTTTAGTTTTCTTCCGCACAACATCATAATATACTCAGACATATAGTAAGAATCCTACGTGGTTTTATTTTCTCACTATTTTATGTTTATGTGCAGATAATGGTGTGTTAAAATCTTCAAGTACATTTGTGTATTTTGTATATTTCTCTGAATTTCCAACACTTTCTGCTTAAAATACTTTAATGCTCTGTTATTTGGCTCATAAAATTTTATTACTATGATATTTTCATTGTAGATAGTATCTTGTATCAATATAATATGACATTCTCTGTCCCATTGGATGTGTTTTGCCTTAATTATACTTTGCCTTAAATTTATATTGCAACATTCAATTTCACTTGTTTTCTTATTACATCTTTGCCCATTCTTATGCTTTCAAACTTCCTTTGTTGATTTGTTTTACAAGTTTGTTTAGGATACAGAAATTAGTTTGTATTTTATTATTAGTAGTAATCATTTTGACACTAATTTTCTTTGTATTTTAATTGGGAATACATCATTGACAGGCATTATTTTAACTGATGTGGTTGATATATTTTATTTTGTTTCACATTATTTTTTTAATCTGTGTAAATATTTAAGTTTCCTTTAACTGTTTTAATTTTTGCTTATAACTAAATGATTTATAGTTACATAGAAAGTAAATACTGTTGTAATTTCATAAGCTTTGTTTCCATTAGTATTTGCCTAGTATATTTCCCATACATTTATTTACAATTCACTTTTCCATGCCCTTACAGAGTTTAGAAGAATTACACATCCACACTTTTAACCTGATCTTATAATCTCTACCATTTAACTAGAGAAAACAGTTCATAGGCATTGCTTGTAACCACTAATATATTTTATTTCTACCATCTTAATTTGTGATTTTTACTTACCTAACTTTTTCTATTTTCATTTGTTCTACTTCATTGCCTCATTTGAATCATAGGAGTTTTTTTTATTTTTTCACATTTTCCTCTTTATAGTTTAGAAATTATTATCTTTTTAATTTTTTATGAATACTCATATATTTTTTAAAGACTAACTTTAAACAAAATTAATAGTAAAAATATATATTATCTAAGAAAAAATTTAGAAAGTTTTAAATTGGTGAAATAATTTTATATGATTATACTAATTGTGAACTAATTTTTAAATCAACTTCTTTTTAAAATTCAAATTATTATAAACTTAAACTTTAGAAAGTTTTAAATTGGTGAAATAATTTTATATGATTATACTAATTGTGAACTAATTTTTAAATCAACTTCTTTTTAAAATTCAAATTATTATAAACTTAAACAATCTGTATATTTGTAGATTAGCCTATATGCTTACCACTTACATCTGTCGACATTTCTTCGAAAATGACTCCCTTTTTTTCTGAACTAAATATCTATTTTTTAGTGATAAACACTACACTTTTATCTGTCTAAATAGAGTATTAAAATTTCCCTTATAATTAAATCATAGTTTAGCTGAGTAGAAAGGTATGGTTTGACAATTAGTTATTTTCATACTTATAACACTATCTTCTTCTTACTTTTCAGAAATTTTCATTTTTATTGTAATTTATATTGTATTATTAAAATGTTCACCCCATGGATGATTAATTTTCACTTAAATAAATGATTTTTTTAAGAAGTCTCAACAGTGTTGTTCATAGACCAAAACTAGTACCACTGATCAATTTAAGTTTTAAGTTTTGATGACTATGAACACATTATAAAGACTTTCACTAACATTGTATTGAGACAAAGAAGATGGATCAAAAGCAATATACCATATAATTTTCTTTATATAAAATTCCAGAACAATATAAGCTGATTTATGGTTACAGAAATGAATAGTTGTTGTTTCTGCAGATATACAAATGGACTAGAAAAAGGCACAGTTGTGTTTTGGATAATGACCACACTCCTATTCTGCATATTATTTATATAGTATATACAATTCTGATACGTGATTGAAATTAGCACATGAGAAGTATGTGTCTTATTGTCTTTAGATTACACTTCTTACGTTATTTATATTATACTTCTAAGCACATAAATCTATTAAGAAAATTAAGCCCTAGCCAGTTTGACTCAGTGGATAAAGCCTCAGCCTGTGGACTGCAAGGTCCTGGATCCCACTCTGGTCAAGGCACATGCCCTGATTCTGACTCGTCTCCAGGAGGGGCGTGTGGGAGACATTGATGTTTCTTCCTCTCCCTCTACCTTCCTCTCTAAAATCAATAAAAATATATTGAAAAACGAAAGCATTCAGCAGACTGAGAGAAAATATTTACAATACTTCTATAACAAATCTCACAGATTATATAAAACTACATACAAGCCAATAACAAAATGAGAGACATTCTATTAAACACAGAGTGTCCAAATTTATAGGCACTTTAATAGGTGATAGTTCAATTAATGAGTCTTTCTTTTCAGATTTCACCCATTAGAATTAATAATTATTCAAAATGTGGGTACAGTTTTTTGGGACACCCTGTGTATGCACAAGATTTGAAGAGATGCTTCATTAAAGAAGATACACAAAATTATTTGAGAAGCTACTGAAAATAAGTAGCCCCCTGATAAAGGCACATTAAAATTACAAAGAAATATGCTTTTGCACACACTAAAATGGCCACAAGTAGTCTGCCCGCCCACAGTACTGGCCAGGAAGCAACTATAATTTATACTCATTGCTCTAGGACTGTAAAATTGTATAACTTTGGAATGCATTTAATCTTTGTTCCAGCAATTACACTTCTACATATTTACCAAGAAAAATGAAAATGTATGTCTATCAACAGATTGGTAAATGAATGTTTGTAGTAGCTTTAGTCATAATTACTGCAGACTGGAAACCATCCAAATGTTTACAAATAGAAAAAAGAATAAACTAGTTTTTTCTTTTTCTGACAAGGAAATATTAGTAATGAAAGAAAAAAGCTTGCTGATATACTCCACAACATATTTCAAATCTCAAAGTTAACATGCCAAGCAAAAACTAGGCAGGTCAAAAAGAGCACTTCCTGTATGATTTCACATATATGAAATTGAAAAACCAGCAAAATGTCTATTGTGATTGGAGGTATGTTATGATCGAATGCATAATGGGATGATTTGGGAGGAATGAGTGGACAAAAACTCAAGGCACCTTTTTGGTGATAGAAACGACTATATCTTACTTAGGGTGATAAATGCAAGGCTTATATATGTTTTAAAAAATTCAATTTTATCCTCAAAATATTTGCTTTTTATCATTTAATTTTAATTTATTAGAAATATTGTCTGGAACAAGATTTTTTTTATGAGACTACTGTTTCTGGTAACTTTATCACATAATAAATGCTTTTTATAAATAACATTCAGTCTCTTTGGTAAATTTATTTTTATAGAAAGAGTGTAAAACAACACACTAAGAAGTATAATTACTGTTAGTTTGTTCATATTAACTACTTAATAATCTTTACATATTTGAATATATCAGTATAAATATATATGAAAGCTAAATTTAACAATTTATAGATACTTTACTAAAAATAACATTTATTTGAGAGATTAATTTTATATGAGAAATTCTTAAATTATGTTAGTCTAATAATCTAGATAATGGATTTTGCGTCTTCATCAGTGTAATTAAAATATATTTGAAAACCAATATTTTGGTATTCATATTTTGGTAATGCTGGTTTTGTTGTCTTATAAAAATGTTTTCTTTTCCAGAATTACATAAAATAGAAATGTCTAATGGAAAATTATTTTAATAGTGCAACATAATAGAGTTCAGAGTTTGTTATAAGATGTAACAACTTCAAAATGAGGATGTGTTGCTTTTGCTAAGTTAAGTTAATCGCAGTTGCTTAGGAGATAATCACTGCTGCCATCAAGGTGTTGTCTACGGGTTAGTTTTCTTGTCAGCTATCATGCAAGTTGAATCAGTGCATTTTGGTGGCATTCACAGAGCTGTGAGTTTGGTTTTTGATTGAACCTGGCATTGTTGTAACCCTCTGGTATGTCTCCATTTCACTGACACCAGAAAAACTGAGGATTTGCTGGAAAAGTTCTCAGACTACCCAGTCTCATAGATCTATTCTGTTAATAGATGTTTTAAATATTTTAAGTTATGTCCCAAATTAATTTTGTAGCTGTATTATTTACTAGTAATTTCATTAAGTAATCCTATAGTAGGTATTTGTTTTTGTCTTAAGATTTAGTAAAGATTTAGTAAAGAAACATTCAAAACAGATTATTTTATTTTTTATGCAATTTCTAGTAGTTCATCAACTACATTAATAATTTTTTCTAGATGTTTTTAATTGAAAGTAAAGATAATATAAATGATTATTTCACTTTTTTTGTTGTTAATCCTCACCTGAGGATATGTTTTCCATTGATTTTTAGAGACGGTAGAAAGGAGGGAGGGAGGGAAGAGAGAGAAACATTGATGTGTCTCCTTGGAAAGACATATCTTGGTTGCTTCCTGCATCTGCCCTAACCAGGGCTAGTGATAATCTGCAACCCAGATTCATCTGTTGACCAGGAATTGAACCCAAGACATGGTTAGGCTATGGTTAGACCAACGCTCTAACCACTGGCCAGGGTGATTAATTCACTTTTCATTAATGAGTACATCACTAAGAAATATAAACATTTCTAATTAATTTACACCTATATAATATTTCATTCAATGCATTAATTTACCTACATAAATTAGAAATAATAAATCTTAGCATTTAATATACTATATAATAAACCTAACATGCAAATCGACCAAATGGAAGAACGACTGGTCGCTATGATGCACACTGACCACCAGGGGCCAGACGCTTAATGCAAGAGCTGCTTCCTGGTGGTCAGTGCACTCCCAAAGGGGGAGTGTGTGCGGTCAGAAGCCAGGCTCATGGCTGCCTTGTGTAACAGTGGTGGTGGGAGCCTTTCCTGTCTCTGTGACAGTGCTAAGGAGCAGCGAGCTAAGCCATAAGGAGCAGCAAACAGGTAGGCAGTAAGGAGCAAGAGGTCTTAAAGTGAGAGGGATGTCCGCCTGCTGGCTTAGGCCACTCAGTCGGACATACCTGAAGGGCTCCTGGACCATGAGAGGGCACAGGATGGGCTGAGGAAACCCCCACCCCCAGTACACAAA
The DNA here is from genome assembly GCA_004026665.1 of Murina feae. Lineage (NCBI taxonomy): Eukaryota > Metazoa > Chordata > Mammalia > Chiroptera > Vespertilionidae > Murina > Murina feae. Next base: position 23,454 of record PVJC01011011.1, on the reverse strand, counting down.
TCTCATGTACCGGGCCTCTAGTATTTATATAACTAGAGGCCCGGTGCACAAAAATTTGTGCACTTGGGGGAGGGGGTCCCTCAGCCTGGCCTGTGCCCTCTTGCAGTCTGGAATCCCTCGAGGGATGTCCACCTGCTGGTGTGCCTGGCCAGCCTGGGTGAGGGGTTGATGGCCATTTCAGACTGCCCACAACCCCTTCACGGTCTGGGTGCCTACTGGAGTGCCTGGTTGGAAGCAGGTATCTGGGATTTATTTAACTTCTATAATGGAAACTTTGTAGCCTTGGTCCCCTGCTCGAAGTCTGTGTTGCCCCTGGCAACCCAAGGTCCCACCCCTGCAGGTATCTTGGGTTTGTTTATCTTCCATAATTGAAACTTTGTAGCCTTGAGTAGAGCTCAGGGCCTGCAGACATTGCCTGGGGCAACTCCAGCTTTGTGGCTGCTACCATCTTAGTTGACTTGATTTGCATATTTGCTCCTGATTGCTTGGTGGGTGTGGCTTGTGGGTATAACAGAGGGAGGGTCAATTTGCATATTACTCTTTTATTAGATTACTCTGTATTAATTACAAGATATGTTAATAAAATAGATTTGTAATAAAATGAAGTCTATTGTTCACGATTCTGTAACAACGATTGATTATAGATTACATGCTCAACCCTTAGAGATGATCATTTGTCATTTTTCAATTATGGAAAAAATGATACCAAATCATTGGCATTCTTAGCACTATGTTTGTTGCAACATTAAAGTAAACTCACAGGAGGTGATATTGACATTCTTCAAAGATGAGAAAAACATTGGGTATAAACAAAATTCAAGTGTCAGTATATACTCAGGTAGGTATGTTGTATTGGGGAACAGAAACAAAACTAGGTCAATTTAGTGTGCATATGTCACACATAGAGTGGCAGCTATGAGTCTGTGTGTGTGCACCTACGCACATGAGCTCCTCTACTTGTGTGTGAACCCTAAAATTACTACCACATTTACTCATCCAAACTACAGAAATTGTTAACTTTTACAGAGCTTCAAAAATACAAAAAACAATATTCTGTAATGGCAGAGCAAGCCTTTGGTTTAATACAAAATGACATGCTAAAATACTTTCTAAAGTATTACTAAATCCAATTTTCCAAAACATATTTGCTAATCAGGATACTTTAGGAGGGCCACAAGAATGGACGTGCATTCATCAACAGTGAACTTGATGGTAATCCAAATTCCGGAGGCTGCCCATTGAATTTGGAAATATAATGCATGAATTATTGCATTTCACACAAACTTACTCTGCCCCTTGCACTTATTTTGCATTTATTTTCTTTAGAATTAAAGAAAAAAAAATGTCATGAGTACATTATCTTGATGAACAGAAAAATGCTGTAATAATCTTTAACATTTTTGGGAGGAGTTTTATTTTACTTTGTATTCAGTTTATTGGGGTGGCACTGTCAATAGGGTAATATAGGTTTCAAGTGTTCATTTCTATGATACATGATCTGTATATTGTATTGTGCGTTGACCATCCAAAATCAAATCATTTTCCATCACCCTAGATTTGTCCCCCTTTATCCTTTACCCTTTACTACTCCTCACTCCCTTCCCCCTGGTAATCACCGCACTGTTTTCTGTATCTATGAGTTCCAATTTGCTGCACACATAAGAGTGAAATTATATGTTCTTAGCTTTTTCTGACTGACTTATTTTCCTTGCCATAATATTTTCAAGGGGCATCCATGTTGTGGCAAATAACAGTATTCCATCTTTCTTATGGCTGAGTAGTAGTCCACAGTATGTGTATGCCATAGATATTTTTATGCAATCCTCTATGAAGAACACCCCTCTCCTCTGTGTATATCTGAAAAAAAAAAAGCAATGTCCTTTATGTATGGTAATATATATCTCCTGAGAAAGTTTTTCAGAGCAATATTTCCAGGTTTAACAAATATGGTCTCCCAATTTGATGGAATTCTGAGTGGAAGAGGAGGCAGGATTTCTTCACACCAGAGCTAATATAAATAGAACAAGGACATTTTAATGTCACAAAAGCCTTTAGATTTTTTCCTCCCAAGGCAGGAATATAATGATTAAATCATTTACTTTTCAAACACTTTCTTTAGCACTGGCAAACATCAAGTTATTTAATGTCAAATCAAAGAGAAGACAATATTCTTTTTAAAATATCTTGATGGTAAGAGAAAGGCTCAGATTTTTAGAATTTTACTTACGCTTACCCTTTCTTTGTACTGTTTGAGCCATAGACATTGTACAAATGTATAATCAGTACTTTTTTTCCTTTCAATTACCCAGGTATATCTTTGGCATCTTCCCACTTTTCCCAGAACCACTCGCAATGCCAAAACTTAAAATGCAGGAAAAATACCAACAGAAATGCTTATATTTTTGAGTAGCCTTCAGTTGGTAACAATGTCTTCTCTCTCATTGCATTTGGCCTCTGAGGAAGCAAAAAGTGCTGGTGAATGTTTTTCTGCAGCACAGGAGAGCGTAGGAAGTGCTGACTGTAGTCAATGGAAACACAGAGTAAAACTGTGCATAAAAATAAACCTAAAAAACGTGATAAGGGAAGTAAAATGCTGAGTAAAGTACATCAGTGGTTTGGCATTTATTTTATAGATTGATGTAAGTAAACATACAGAATGTAAATTTGAATGATCTTGATAGAAGGAGGCTAGAAATTATAACCTAGTTAAGAATTTTTGTTATTCAAAGTGCTAGTTATTTCAGTTTTCTTCTTATAAGATACTAATATATTCAAGCTCTATGAACAAGCTCACAGATTATATATATAATATATATATAATTAAAAATGATAGGCGATAAGCTGATTCAAACTTTTAACATTTAATAATTTTCAGGAAGCAAGATACATTTAAAGAAAGAGCATTTAAGTTGATCTTAAATTTCATTCCACATCATTTAATTCAAACTTTCATTATATGATGCCGTTCAAGCTGTTGTCAGATGATAGGTTTTCATATTTTAAGAGTTGTCTGCCAACATTCTTATTATTTTGTTTATTTCTTTAGCACTATCTATACTGTTTCAAATACTTTTTACCGTCTCAGCAGACTTTCACCTGCTAATAAATTTTCCTAACATCCGTGTTTGTGGATAAAAGGATTCTCTCTCTCTCTCATAGTTTGGGGTATGACCTCCAACAGAAAGGACTCTAGTGCATTAGTCATTCAGAGTGCCTCTTGGTAAATCAGAGGACAACTAGTCAGAAAGATCCCTGAGCTCCTCAGTGGCTTCTGACTGCTCAGAATGCTCACAAACAGATGAAACATAATGTTTCCCCTTAAAACAAATTGGAAACCTAAGGTTATTAGGAGAAAGTGAAGGGATACAGGAATAATTGCCTTGGAGTTTACTAATTGATGAAGGAAGTATAGAGATCACTGCTAAGGTACACAATTTTAAAATAATACTTTAAAAATGCCATTGGATATTTTTATATTTTAAAAAATATTTGTATTTTTAGAGAGGAAGGGAGTGCGAGGAAAGGAGAGAGAGGAAAAGAGAGGAAGAGAAAGACAGTGGGTAAGAAAATGTGAGATTAGCAAAATAATAACTACTGAGGTCTGCTAAAGTATATCTAATAAATCATTATACTATCCTCTCTACTCTGTACATGTTTAAAATTTTCCATTAAAATATATTCTGGAAAAAATATGTAGTGTGATATTAGTCTTTAAACTTTAAACTTTCAGAAATTAATTTCAAAGTTAATAATTTTTCATAGATACATAATAGGGAACACTTTCAATATAATATGCTTATTTTTTACAGTCACATTTTTGTAAGTGACAGTTTTGACTTTTATGTAAACTTTTTTTATATAAACTTGATAAATATGATAAAAATCTCTAATTTATTCATTTTTCAATAGTCCCACACTCCAGTTTAGAAAAGTTAGGTGTACAGTTAGGATTAGGGGCACCTTAAATTTGCTTCAGACTGAGAATCTGATTTCTATCTGTCAACTCTAAATTTACCATAGAATTACACTTCCAAATTTACATGAAGTCCAAGTTCAAAATTGACATGGAATCGAGCTTCAAATTTACATGGAATATGTTCAATCCGGAATTGAGATTTAGACATCACTGCTCTCTTTTGGGGTAGCGTATGTTGGGGAGGGATGGCAGTGCATACTTTCTATACGGCAGTAATTGTTGCCCCTTCATGCCATATCAACATGTAAACAGATGTTAATACTCAATAAAGCTGCCCATTTCAATAACTTCTTTAGGAGATCTAGACAAAGCATGCATTCAGATAATTGATTGAAAGCAACTATAAAGTCTCCAGTATTGCCAAATAAAGATAAAGCAGAAGTGCATATGAAGATGCCTCAGTAATAATTTAATCATATTTTTGGTAGCTTGGAATTGGTATGAAAGAAAAAGAATGGCTCTAAATGGATTTTTTCAAGAAAAGTATCTGAGTCCTATGAGTGAATTAGTTCTGTGAATGTCTCATATGTGAACTCTCTTTCCGTAGATCTACCTGTAACCTCCCCACCCTTACTGGCCCAGCCCTCAGCATCAGTGATTCAGAGGTTCATCAACCTGCACACTGCACGGAGAGAGAGTTGGTGGTTTTTTCAAGTCCTTGTTTAACTGTGTGGTTGCTTCCAGGCAGTGCAGTTGAGAAAATACAAATATATTGATACAGAATCAATGAGACTAAAGGTACCTAATTTACATGTATGTCAAATTCTGCATACTCACATCTTCACTCTCAGTCTATGACAAAAGATACTCCAAAATCCCGATGTTTTTAAAACATAATTGCATTTTAGTATTTTCTATTCCTGTTTGTATTAGCAAGTCACTGCCTCAAATTTTAAACTTCATCCATTTTCTAAGGCCTTTATCTCAATATTGGAACCGGGACAGGCTAGGTTATGTTATGGTGAATAATAAGCTTCAAATCTCAATGGTTTCATATAGTAGAGACCCATCTATCCCCTGACCAGTGCACATAACTCTTATAGCTGACAGGACAGTCCTTATTGCAGCAAATTAGGGACACAGGCTAATAGAGTAGACACCATCTCCAATGGTGAGAAAAAAGAGGTCATCACAGAGAAAAAAGAGGTCTTGTCTCAAAGGGCCTTACGTTGGCCATTAAATCTTTTGGTGGGAAGTGACACATTATACAGTTGTGAGTATGTGAAACACAGACTTTATTCTCATTATTATTTATTAATTATTATATTTTTCCCCATAGGGACAACTGTAAACCTACCTTTGCTCCACACTGTATATCATTGGTCAGAACTGGTCATTAAGTACAGTCCTATCAAGTACCCTGAGCAAGGGAGAATCTGACCATTAGGTACTAATCACTAATGACCACCACAGCTATATCTGCACAACATATACAAATGAAAGGAGTTTTAGAGACAGGACAGGCAGTTTTAGGGAATAAAAGATGTCCATAGGAGAGGAATGCATATGTGATGGAAAGGAGATAACTCCAAGACCAGAATCCTTGTCTTATTTCATGGAGAATAGAGAAATGTTAAAAGAGGAAGGCATATATTCACAGAAGATAGAGGAATGCTGCAAAATACGGGGAAGAGAAAGATGGTCATTCTTCTGACACACTACAGAAGAATGACCAATTGGGAAAGCATAGGGGTCATAAATTGAGGAAGGGTCCAATTAGGGTCATGAAGAGACAAAGAGCTAAAGCCTTTATAAACCATGAGACAAAGAGACTCAGGATTGATTTTTTTTTTTTCCATTAGAGAGAGAGAAAGAGAGACCAGGCTTTTTCCATTTGGGAACTCTTCCCCAACACACACGGGAGATTCTGCTCACCCAAACCACACATAACATAGCCATGTAGACATATACCCATCCTATATAATAAAAGCCTAATATGCAAATTGACCAATCATCAGAATGACCTATGAAACAACCAGTCACTATGATGTACACTGACTACCAGGGTGCAGATGCTCATTCAGGAGCTGCCCTCAGCCCCAGGCCAGCCAAGGCAGGTCCCCTGATCACCCCGCCGGTTGCCCCACAGAGGGAGGCAACAGGCTATGGCAGTGGGAGGCAGGGCCAACCAGTAAGTGGACTGGCACAACCCACTAATTGCTCTGCCAGTCGCCACCTTCAGCAACAAAGGGGGCGGTGCAAGTGAGTGGGGGGCTTTAGGTCGGACAAGGGGAGTGCCAGTGGGGGTCCCCTGATTGTACTTCAGATCAGCCCTGATTGCCAGCCAGGCCTAGTGACCCTACCCATGCATGAATTTTGTGCACAGAGCCTCTAGTTTATAAATAAGCTCATTCATTGTACACCATATTACATATATCGACATTTACATTACTTGTCCCCCATGAAATCCATCTTGTTAGCTAAGAATATGTTATAAAATCTCATTGTGAACCAAAGGTAATGTTATTTTATTTCAAACTTATATGTCTGCATTAATTTTATTAGTATTAGCTAACGTCATATAAAATAAAAGCATTTTATGAGAAAGTAAGTAACCATCATGATATTGACTGTTAGGGGTTTTTAGTCACTTAAAAAATAATGTAATGACTATAGCTCTGGGCTCTGGGGCTCATTTGGTGGAAATATAATGCCTTACATCAAAGGTAGCAGGTTTGATTTCTGGTCAAGGGCATATACCCACTGTGGTTCTATTCCTGGTCAGGCTGCTTGCAGGAGGCAATTGATTACTCTCTCTTCCTCTCTCTCTCCCCCCCTTTGTCTGTCTAAAATATTTAAAATCATGTAATGACTATAGAACAATATATTTAAAAAATATTACGTACTCTGGAATGAATGTTGAGACCAAACTGTGCAGGGCATTACTTTTTTTATTTTTTTTCAAATGCCTTGTTATTTCATTTTTTAAAAAAATATATATATATATTTTATTGATTTTTTACAGAGAGGAAGGGAGAGGGATAGAGACTTAGAAATATCAATGAGAGAGAAACATTGATCAGGTGACTCCTGCACACTCCCCAGTGGGGATGTGACCACAACCAAGGTACATCCCCTTGACCAGAATTGAACCTGTGACCCTTGAGTCCGCAGGCTGACGCTCTATCCAGAGTCAAACTGGTTAGGGCGCCTTGTTATTTTAGATCCTATGTAAGAAAGGATTTGATTCATGTGGGTGATTATATAATTACAATTTGAGTTAATTGTTACTTATTATTTACTCTGTACCAAAAGGCTATATCTCCATTGGCAGATTGAATACTCTCAAATTGGCTTCAAGTTTCTCTTGTTCTGGCTGCTTTAAATTTAAGGCTCTTGAATAAGAATTGATACAGCTGACTTTCAACGTGGATAACCCCATCATGACAAAAATCCCCTTTAAGCCTAAGGATCTTTAATAGGCCCAGAATCACAGAGATTTATTGTCAACTTTAATAAAACTTAATTAGACTATCTGGAAACCCCTGAAAAAGAAAGAAAATGACAGACAAATTTTTAATTTAAAGCTTAGAAACTAAGATACATGGCATATTTCTAAGCAAAGCAAGAACACCTGCTTTGCATTATCTTATACTAGGGGCCTGGTGCACAAAAATTTGTGCACTCGGGAGGTCCCTCAGCCCAGCCTGTGCCCTCTCGCAGTCTGGGACCCCTTGGGGGATGTCCACCTGCTGGCATGCCTGGCCAGCCTGGGTGAGGGGCTGATGGCTGTTTGCAGACTGGCCAAGCCCCCCAGTGGGATCACTCACCCCACTAGGGTATGACCAGCCTGGGTGCGGGCTTGAGGGCCATTTTCAGACTTTCAGGCTGCCCAGAGTCCCTTCAGGTTTTGGGTCCCTACCGGGGTACCTGGCCAGCCTAGGTATGGGCCTGAGGTCCATTTGCAGGCTGGCCAAGCCCCCCAGTGGGGACTCTTACCCCATTGCGGTGTGGCCAGCATGGGTGATGGGCTGAGGGCTGCTTTCAGACTTTAAGGCTGCCAACAGCTCCCATTGACCCAATGTCCCAGCAAGGGTGGCTGGAAGCAGGTTTCTGTGGTTTACTTATCTTCTATAATTGATACTCTGTTCCTTTAAGCCGAGGCCTAGGCAGGTAACAAAGCCTCCTGTCTGCTTCAGCTTGTGGCTTCTAAAATTGAAAGAATGTTGCCTTAGTGCTCACAGCCAAGACTGCTGTTTGCTTCAGCTGGAGGCTTCTATAATTGAGACAATGTTGCAAATATGTTGTTGCCTGGAGCAGGGAGAAGCCCAGCCAGCCGGCAAACAGTTTTACTCCTGCTGCAATGGAAGCTGCCTGTTTACTCCAGCAGCTCCATGACTGCCAGCCTCCATCTTGTCTGGGTTAATTTGCATATAGCCGCTCTGATTGGCTGTTGAGCATGGCTTAGGCATCTCGAAGAAATGGTCAATTTCAATATTATGCTTTTATTAGATTAGATAATGAAAGACTAAAATGCAAATTAACTGAACAGCAGAACACCTGGTCACTACGATGCGCACTGACCACCAGAGATCAGATGCTCAATGAAGGAGCTGCCTCCTAGTGGTCAGTGTACTCCCACAGGTAGAGTGCTGCTCAGTTAGAAGCTGGGCTCATGGCTGGTGAGTACAGCAGTGGTGGGGGGAGACTCTCCTGCCTTGGAGGCAGTGCTAAGTATGTCCAATAGCTATCAGTCGGACGTCCCCTGAGGGCTCACGGACTGCGGAGATGGCACAGACCCAGCTGAGGGAGGCCCCCTCCCCCCAGTGAATTTCATTCACTGGGCCTCTAGTTACAAATAAACTTTTGGGCCTGGACTTATTTCTGTCATCAATAAGTTACTGAGCATGGCAGTGTGTGTGTGGAGGGTGGTTGAGAAAGGTCGGAAGAACAGCTGTTTATCTCAGATTTTATTGCCTGATATCTCTGCTACTTTGTTTAAATCATCCCTCTCAGGTACTCATCTATCACACTGGCAAAAGAAACTTTTTCTATATAAAGATATCCCAAGCAGCACATTCTTCAAACGTGACCACATTGCCCTAACTACTGGGCTTATCGTTGCAAACAACTTTCTCTTGACCTTCAGGGGCTGTCTCACTGCAGAGAGATGTTCTTCTTAGAGTCACCTTCCTAGAGACCTCTAACATCCACAGACAGAGAGAATAAAGAATTCATGTTTTCAACTGCACCCCAAACAAAATGCTTCTGACGGGATATTTTAACTCCTAAGCTTTCCATGGGATTAACTGAGGCTCTCCTTGGGGCCTGCATAGCACCTTGACCTCCCTCTAAGCCCACCCCCACACCCCCATGTCTCAAACCAGTGCTGAGGCTGGAATTATTTGCTGATAAGCATCTTGTACCCCAATCTTTTCACAGACTTCTTCTCAGTGAACCTAACCTTTAAGAGTCATGAAGATCACACAAGATAACCTGGTAGAGCTTTGATATAGTAAACACTATACAACAGTAAAAAAAAAAAAGTTCTGATAAATAATATCTCAAAAATGGTCTTTTGCCTTTTCATGGGTGCACATAAAGAAGGCATTTTTCAACTTTTTCATGTAAGTAATGATATTTGTAAAACTTTGAGGTCCATATTTTGGAGGAAATTTTATTTAATTTTTCATGGTCATTTTGAAAATTTTGTTTTCTATTTTTAAAAAGCATATCTTTATTTATCAGTGAATAGAATGATTTTATTTCATTACTAAATTGTAAGGGTGGTTTCATGTGTAGTCATATTATCAGCATATTTCATAGATCATACATTTACCACATACCATATACAAACCACTACAAACATAATACTGCCCATATTCTTTTGAAAGAATTTCCTATGCCAATGGGGGAAAAATAGAGGATATCTATAATACTCTCAACAATAAAGACAAAATTTAAAATATATTTGAAATTTAAAAATTAAAAGAATGTCCTCTCATAATAAAAGGATTCCTATATAATAGAAGCCCAGCAACTGAACAGCAGAACAACCAGAACAACCAGATGACCAGTTGCTATGATGCGCACTGAGCACCAGGGGGCAAATGCTCAACATAGGATAGCCCTCTGGTGGTCAATGTGCTCCGCTGACTAGGATGAGTGGTGCTCCCACAGTGGGCTGATCCCCACAAACCATGACCCCCCCTACCAGTGCACAAATTTTGTGCACCAGACCTCTAGCCTTATATAATAAAGAGGTGATATGCAAATTGACCATCACTCCAACACATAAGATGGCTGTCCCCATATGGTCAAAGATGGCCACCCCCATGTGGACATAAGATGGCCACCACAAGATGGCCGGCAGGGTAGGGCAGTTGTGGGTGACCAGGCCTGCAGGGGAGGGCAGTTAGGGGTGACAGGGCCAGCAGGGGAGCAGTTAAGCATCGATTAGGCTAGAAGGGGAGTGATTAGGGGTTGATCAGACAGGCAGGCAAGGGGTTGGGAGCCAGCAGTCCTTGATTGTGAGAGGGATGTCCAACTGCCCATTTAGGCATGATCCCACTGGGCAGTTGAACATCCCTCGAGGGGTCCCAAGTTGGAGAGCGTGCAGGCTGGGCTGAAGTACACCCCCACACACACACACCGTGCATGAATTTCATGCACCAGGCCTCTAGTATAATTATAAGAACATATAGTATAATCAGTATGTAATAATTAAAAGAAAAATCATGAATGAATGGACTGAAGAGCTAAACCCTCATGAAATATTGTCTGATGATCAGCTCTAAGGTATGGCATTCATAAACACTGAATTAAATCATAACAGGTAAACAATTAACAACTACAGCTAGAAACAATCCAGCTTTATTACCTCAAGAATAAAATTGGAGGCTTTGTCCATATACAAATTTATATTATCACTTGCTCCTACCCTCAGTGTGTGAGGTTTTCTGGGAACCATATTTCTGGACATGCAGAAAGTTCAAGGTTTGTCATCTTAAGTTACTTATCCTTAAAGTTATCTCTCCATTTGATGAGTAGGAGGAATTTTTTTCCCCCAATCTTCAGTTTTCTTACTGACACAAAATTCCCATAGGCTTGTAATGTCTTAAGCAAGTTCCCTCCTGAATGCTAATATTTTGGTGAATTGCTCTGGTTGATTTGGCTCAGTGGATAGAGCATTGGCCAGTGGACTAAAGGGCCCCGGGTTTGTTACCTGGGTTGCAGGCTCAGTCCACAGCCCTGATCAGGATGTGGGTAGGAGACAACCAATAGATGTGTCTCTCCCACATTGATGTTTTTCTCTCTCTGTATCTCTTACTCTCCCTAAAAAATCAATGAAAAAATATCCTCCGATGAGGTTAAAAAAAAAATGGTTAACTGGAATAGTCAAAAGTTTATGGTGAAACCCAGCTGAACTAGAAACTTGATTTTGCCACTCTCTAAACCTCTACTACCTTATCTATAATGGGGAAACTTAATGTCTACCTCTCAGAATTTTTATCTTGATTAATGACAAGAAACATAAAGCATTTTTGGGATGTACAGAAAATTTTCAAATTATATTACTTTATTCAATGCCATTTCTTTATAACATTGTTCCTGGTCTGGTTTAGCAGTCTTGAAATGTGAATAAATTCTGCTCTAAGTCTGTTTTATCCATATTGCCTATTCAAATCTATTTCCTTTTCCCTTCTCTTGTCTCTTTCTCCGCGATCCTGGAAAAAATATTAGAGAAGATATGTGGCTGCTTTATAATAATTGCTTCATAAAAACATGTTGAGAACTTAGTGACATATAACAAAAATTATTTAATTATGTGTCATGGATTCATAGGCCCAAAATTCAGTGAGGGCATACTAAGATGTCCATCTTTGGTTTAGTTTCTTGGATGTGGTTACTCATGTTTCTATGAACAAAAGAGACAAATTATCTGCCCCACATACATTCAACATACTTGGGTGGTTAGGGTAGAATACCTGTAATATGTGCCCTAACCCTCACCCAAAAATGTGGGTGCAGGGCAGCAGGCATTCAACCCTTAGCACTTCTGAAATGTGGTTGGGCACATTGCCAATACCTTCATTAGGCCCGTAGCTGGAAATGATTTTCTGTGGCCCTAATTTTCTGCCTTCTATATCTGTGGTTTTTCTCACTGATTCATCTTTCTCTTTCCAGTATAAGTATTTTCTGGCTGGAATTAGATATACTTTTAAAACTGCTTTTTGTGTGCAGAAGTTTAAAAATTCAAAAATCCCTTTTCACTTTGACTTCTGTCCTTGTTGATTAAAGCTGGATTATTCTTTTAAAAACTTTATTTCTTATCAGTTTATAATCCACTCCATTAAACAGAACTGACATCCAAAAATATCTTGAATATAAACCTTTTCTACCCTGGATTCCAGTAAAAAAAAAAAAAAAAAAAAAAAAAAGAGGGGGTGGGGAAGGGACAATGCTTTTAAGAGTTGAGAAACACTGTATTCTATTTAAGTGGGTCAATGAGGCATGCCTTTAGATTCTGAGCTGTCTTTCTGTTGAACTGAGAAGTCTTTTGAGATTTTTCCATAAATCTTTTGAGGTCTTCCAGCCATACTCTGGATTCTCAGATGCCATATTTTGCTAGCAGGATTTATTTGATATTTGCCCTCCATGAAAAAGACTGCCCCACCCCTGTATTTTCTCAAAATTTTAACTTAAACTGAAAACTTCATTTTTTAAAAATTATCTCTCCCTTCCCAAATTTTATCACAAGCAGTGAGTAGAAACCAGAAAAATCTTTGCAGCTGGATCACTGAGTTTATTTGGTACATTGTCTATTTTCCACACTGCCATCAGGGACGGTGTTATAAACTTTCTGCTAGTGCGTAACTAAGGGCGCTGTAATCTCAACTTTCAATAGCATTTTTTTTTGTTCCGTCTTTCTTCAAAGCTTTCTCCTGTTGACACTCATTAGGTTTCTTCCCATTGCAGATCCCCAAACCAGCATCACGGTTCAGGTTCTGTTATGGCAGAATCTCAATCATAGTACCCAATTCTGTGCCACTCTTCAATGGCTGCAAAATAACCCAGAATCTTCATTCTTTCTCTGTGGAGTCACAGTTAATCAAGTGGGGGAGAAAGCTATCCACATTCAGGGGACGCTGGTAGCTATACAAATGGTCACACAAAAGTTGCCAACAGACTGCGATTCTTGTTCCCTTTAATGGGTTTAGCTCTCAGGCAACTCATTTTTACAGAGAGATACTAGAGGAAGAGCGCGGGAAGGGGAAGACTTCCAAAGCAATGTGCAGTTAGACATAAAACACCCTCAGAGGGCCTCTTCCTTTTGAGTGACAGGCATTCCATTTCTCTGTCTTGGGTTCAGTTTTAGGTTGATTTTCTATGGAAAATTTATAGCTGTGTACATAGTCTTCAAAACATTCTCTCTCTCTTGATACTTGGTTCCTCAAATTATACAAATGTGAAGTATTGTTATTATGAATTATATTATTTCCCAGGAAATGACAATGAAAAATCTTTTTAAACCTTTAGACCTCCTGGGAGATAATATGTTAGAAACTGGCAGAATAAGAGAATCTTAAAAATTGTACTTAATAGTAGTATTTATAGAAGAAAAGAACAACAAATGGAAGAAAAAATTTAAAAAGTTATAATTATTGACATTACATCTGATAGAGAAATGGAATAATATACATATTAAGGAAAACAATTAAACAAAGCAAAGCCTATTAAAGACTTAAAATACTAGATTAAGTATGTGTTAAAATGAAATGAGAATTCAATGGGTTAAGGACTGAATATTTTCCAAGCAGATAGAAGCTGTAAGTGAAGAAAAGTACAGGATGACAAGTGATGGGCAATTAGTGTGCCGGAGGAGAAAAATTAGATGAAGAATTTTGCTTTTGTTTTTATTTTTATTCAGTCGGGGGTTTACTCTGAAGATCAAATGGGACAAAGTCTGCGGGGAGACTAGAAGCATGTACATATATGCTCAGCTTTTCCTTGATTGTTGATGTTTAAGTCAGGATACCATAATTTAAAGGAGTCGCTTTTATTATTTCAAAGAAGAAAACATATTTAACGAGTTCTAGTATAGTTTCAGGTTATTTGATATGATCCTGTTTTATCCCATTTAAAATTAAAATTTTACCCCTCAAGGAAAGCTTCTTTTTGGGTTGTTGTAAAGGCTTGGTAAATATAATACCAAACATATGAAATATATTTATAATATATTGTGAGTCACTACCCCGATAGGAAAAATCTGTACATGTAGCACAGACTTATGTTTCATTGTTTGCTCAATGAGATTTCACCCAACCTTGGTCCTCATGCAAAACAATACTTCTCTCCAAGTTGTTAGTAGGACACCCAGCTGGGAGTACCCAACAGGAGATTGGAAATGCAGAATTAGTTAGGGAGTGGCTTAATCAGGAGATGGAGATTTGAAAGATATTTTAATAATGTTGAACGCTGACACACTGGGAACAGATGTTGTTGCCACAGAATATAAAGGAGAACAGTTTGGTAAAAAGAAATTGGAAATGCTTCCTTTTTCAGAATCATGAGAGGGAGAGGGTTTGCACGGTGGATATTAAACAGAGGAAGTGACTGAAATAAAATGTGATTTACTTTTTTAAATTTAAAAGACTTAGAAATCTACGTGGAATACTAAGACCAGTGTGTCATCAACACTAGTAGTCATGTCATCTAGCTTCTTATTACTCACGTTATAGTTTACAGTACACATGTACCTGGAAATAGACAGGAATATTTTTTATTTGTAAATTTAGTTTATCGAGAAGATATCTGCTCTCTGTATTTACTTTATTCTTTAAAAAATATTCTTTATAGTCTGGGATTCACCCAGGTGATAAATGTGGTAACATTATTCACTTTCAATGCTGAATACTTATTACATTTTCTAAAATAGATGACCACCTCTTTATCAATGGACTGTGGATCCCTTTCTGTATTTTTGCTAATATAGACTATGTTTCATGAACATTCTGCTGCAGGTGTTACTCAAGGGTTATGAATAGAAGCCAATATGTTTACATGGCATGTGCATTTCCATCTTCACATCATAGTGTCAAATAGCTCCCCAAAGTGATTGTACCAATATTCATCCCAGCCAGCAGTGGTTAAGAGTTCTCGTTATTTCTGATCTTTCTTGACAATGTTGACAGAAATTATACACTTTTTCCAACTTGATAGATATGATTTTAATTTTCTCTGATGATTGAAAGGCTGAGCACTTAAAAATGTTTATTAGCATTTTTTATTTTCAATTAATAATATTTGTTTTTTCCATTTTGTTTTTTAAATATGTTTTTATTAATTTTAGAGAGGAAGGGAGAGGGAGAGATAGAAACATCAATGATGATAGAGAATCATTGATCAGCTGCCTCCTGCATACCCCCTACTGGGGATCGAGCCCACAGCCCATGCTTGTGCCCTGACCGGGAATCGAACCGTGACCTCCCGGTTCATAGGTGGATGCTCAATCACAGATCCACACCAGCTGGGCTCTTTTGTTCATTTTAGTTTGTTTCTTTTTTAAAAAATATATTTTTATTGATTTTTTAGAGAGGAAGAGAGAGGGATAGAGAGTTAGAAACATCGATGAGAGAGAAACATCTATCAGCTGCCTCCTGCACACCCCCCAACTGGAGATGTGCCCACAACCAAGGTACATGCCTTTGACCGGAATCGAACCTGGGACCCTTGAGTCCACAGGCCGATGCTCTATCCACTGAGCCAAACCAGTCAGGGCAGTTTGTTTCTTTATGTATACATCTGTAAGAATTTTATGTACTCAATCTAAATAATAAACTTGATTAGTATATGATTGAGGAGATTATCTTAATTTCAATGCGATAAAAGATAAAAATATTTTTATGCCTTTGCCTCCTTGTGTATTTTTAAGACATTATTTTTAAGAGAAATTTTAGGTTCACAATAAAATTAATAGGAAAGTACAGAGCTATTCCAAAAAAAACCCTGCCCCCACACATGAATAACCTCTCCATTCTCAACATCCTGGTACATTTATTACAGTTGATGAGCCTACATTTACACATCATTATCACTCAAAACCCATAGTTTCCATTAGGGTTCACTCTGGTATTACAAATTCTGTAGGCTTGGAAAAATGTAAGGAGACAGCTATCCATCATCATTGTATCTAGAGTTGGCTAGAGTTGTTTATTTCCTTTCTCCCACTTAGAAGGCTAAAAGTTGTTATTTTGTATTTCTCTTCCTTCAGATCACTTAGGCTCTGATAAATCCCAAGCAAGTTAGTAACTGGTCAATTAGTTTCTACTGAGGCCAGTCCTTGTTAAGAACAAGAGTGCTTTAATGTATTTCAAAATGGTTTCTTTTCCCCTCCACTATCAGATGTATTAGATGTTTCTCATTATCTACTGCTAGAGACACAGCACAGGAAATTGCGCAAGGCACCCCGCCTCCCATCTGCGCTGCGAGAGCTGCTGCTCAGGAACCAAGGGGAGGGCCCGAGAGGTGCTCCAGCACCTCCTACTGGTCAGTCATTATGGAGTAAGGACATGATGACTATTTGCATATTAGCCTTTTATTATTATAATTGACAATCTGGTCAGGTACAACAGAATGAGGTACCCCTGTGCCTAGCCCCACCCTGGAATTTTTAACTCGCAGACTTGTCCACACCTAGTTATAAGTAATTCATCATTTACAACTTAGATTTCCTAGCCTGACACTGGTTCCAGCAGAGGTATTTGCTCTGCTATGTTGTGATTCTTTGTCTATGATTCTCTCCAATTTGGGGAGCAGCAGTCCACCCTGTGACATCACTTCTCTTGTGGATATAATAAGAGTTGTTGATTATTGAGTTTTGTCAGTATTTAATGTTAGAAAAGAGTGGCAACTGCCAAGCTCTTTACACTTGGAAGCAGAAGCTAAAGTGATATTCTTGTGTTAGATATGTATTTAGAAATCACAAGCATGCACACACACATACACTCTCCCATGTGCACATAAAATAGTTAACCATTATTTTATATTTATCTTTTTCTAATTTCTCTAGGTTGGGTAATCTCTTTAAATTATAAAAACAAAAAACCGAAACTGCTATAATCCATATATATAAAGAGCCAGGGGCTGTCACATCCGAAACAACTGAATGGACAACTGAATAGGCTGAATGGGGCGACAAGGCCGGCAGGGGGCTAGTGAGGGATGACCAAACAACTGAGCAGCAATTGGGCGTGACCAGGTTGGCATGGGGGTTCAGTTGGGGGCAACCAGGCTGGCATAGGGGCAGGTGAGGGTGACTAGGCTGGCGTGGGGACCAGTGAAGGGCGACCAGACTGGCAGGGGTGACAGTTGAGGGCAACCATGCTGGCTGGGGGGGGCAGTTAGGGGTAACCAGGCCAGCAGAGGGCAGTTGGGGCAACCAGGCTGGCAGGGGGGCAGTTAGGAGCAATCAGGTCAGCAGGCAGAGGCAGTTAGGGGTAATTAGGCTGGCAGGGGGGCCAGTTAGGGGTGATCAGGCAGGCAGGCAGGTGAGCAGTTAGGAGCCAGCATTCCTGGATTGTGAGAGGGATGTCTGACCATTGGTTTAGGCCCCATCCTCAGGATTGGGCCTAACCCAGCAGTAGGACATCCCCTGAGGGGTCCTGTATTGGAGAGGGTAAAGGCTGGGCTGATGGGACACCTGTATGCATGAATTTCATGCACCAGCCCTCTAATTGGTACTATAATGGGCATATGATGACAATTCCACCACTATTTGTACTGAGTTATGTGAAGAAGTTATTCAGAGCAATATAGCTTATGGAATTTATGTAAAATATGGATATATTTAAAAAGCTATTTGTGTATATTTTGAAATGTTTTACATATTATATTGTTATTTTTGAAGAATATTTTTTTTGTCTAGAACAATTTTTTAAAATTCTATACAAATCTTTGACCTATGGGATTTTTCTATAGATGATTGATTTTTCTGTACTTCAGAGACATTATCTTGCATTTTCCTATTATTTAGACAGTGGTAAACACATCTACATGTAATAAAAACTGATCAAGGAACAAAAAAGATCATACAAGTTACTGGCACATGCAAATTGTTCTAAGGTATATGAGTTTATTAATCTAAATTCCCATTGATTGCAAAAGAGAAAAATAGACTCTTACATATACAAAAGTAAAGTTTTTATTGACACAATTATTATTAAAAATATTAGACTGTTAATTTACTAGGGCTATTAAATATCTTTGGTTTAACAAAGCTATATAACCTTTTAGTAGCCTAGTATTATAGATTTGTCATTAGCTGTACAGTTCAAGATGAAAGCTGATAAAAATTATGTGCAGATGAAACCACCATTATAACTTGTACTGTGGTGTCATAAAAAGTATATCTTCTCCAAAATCTCTGTTTGTGTGCTGTGATATAGAAACCCCCTTACATCATCTTTATAGCTTTGGGCACTTGGCAAGTCTCACGGCATTGATAAATGGATAACTGATTTTGCTATGTTAAAGTCTTCTAAGGGAAACTCCATACTATTTTCCACAGTGGCTGCATTTAACCCAGTAATCTCACCTCTAGGTATATATGCTAAGAAACCCGAAACACTCATCAGAAAGGACATATGCATCCCTGTGTTCATAGCAGAGCAATTTACAATAGCTAAGATGTGGAAATAGCCTAAGTGCCCATCAGCAGATAAATGGATACCAAAAAACTATGGTACATTTATACAATGTAATACTACGTGGCAGTAGAAAAGAAAGAATTCCTACCATTTGCAACAGCATGGATGAACCTGGAGGGTATTATGCAGAGTGAAATAAACCCGTCAGAGAAAGATAAGTAACACATGATCTCACTCATATGTGGAATCTAATGAGCCAAATAAACTGATGATCAAAAATAGACCCAGAGCCCTAGCTGATGTGGCTCAGTGGGTAGAGCATCACCCTGTGGACCAAAGGGTCCCAGGTTCAGTTCTGCTCAAGGGCACATACCTTGGTTGCAGGCTCCTCCCCAGCCTGGTGAGGGCGTGTGCAGAAGGCAACCGATTGATGTGTTTCTCTCACATTGATGTTTCTCTCTGTCTTTCCCTCTCTCACTCTCTCTGAAAGTCAATAGCAAAACATCCTTGGGTGAGGATTTACAAAACTAACAAACAAAAATAGACCCAAAGACATAGAAGCATGAATAGACTGTTGAACCGCAGAGGGAAGACTGAGGACGGTGGGTGGGAAGAGTTCAACCAATGAACTTGTGTGCATATATGCACAACCCATGCACATAGTCAACGGGTGCTGAGGGCCTGTGGGGGCAGGATGGGCATGTGCTGGAAGAGATTAGTAGGGAGAAAAAAGAGGACCTATGTAATACTTACAATAAGAAAGTTTAAAAAAAATAAATAAAGCCTTCTTGGAAGTCATATTATATGAGAACGGGGCCTTACTATTTGAAATATTAGGCTTGTGATTTCTAGAAAAGGAATGTAGAATGTTGTTTTATAATAGAAACGAGAAGCCTGGTGCATGGAATTTGTGCATGAGTAGGGTACTAAGCCTGGCCAGTGAGCAAGGCTAATCAGGTTCTTCTCTTCCCTGCCTCCCCACCTCTTTCTTTCCTCACAGCCCACATGCTACCACCACACAGTTCCCCACCTCCTCACCTTTCCATCTTCCCACCTCCTCCCCTCCTCCTTCCCTTGCTACCCATGTCTGCTGCGACCCAACCCCCTGGTTCCCTGTCCCAGCCCAGGGTCCTGCCCTGATTGGGTGATTGGGACCTGCCAGCCAGTGGAAGGGACTGGGAGATTGGCTGGAAGGCCCTGATCAGGCAATCAGGGCCCGCCGGCTGGGGGGAGAAACCGGGGAGGGACCCAGGAGGTGGCCACCAGCCCTGAGGAGGGAGTCCGCCCTCAGCCCCCTTGGGAAAGGGGCACATCTGCTGCCACCTACCCCCAGTTTCATGTCCCAGCCCAGGGGTCCGGCAGGCCCTGGGTGATTAGGACTTGCCAGCAGGAGGGAGAAACCAGGAGCTTGGCTGGCAGGCCTCATTGGTGATCAGGGCCTGCAGGGTGGGGGCAGCTCCTGTGTTGAGTGTCTTCCCCCTGGTGGTCATTGTGCATCATAGCAACTGGTCATTTCACTGTAACAGTTGCTTAGGCTTTTATATATATATACTAGGGGCCCGGTGCACAAAAATTTGTGCACTCAAGGGGGTCTCTCAGCCTGGCCTGTGTCCTCTTGCAGTCTGGGACCCATCGGGGGATATCCACCTTCTGGCGTGCCTGGCCAGCCTGGGTGAGGAACTGATGGCTGTTTGCAGGCTAGCCAAGCCCCTCAGTGGAGACCTTCACCCCATGGGGGTGTGGCCAGCCTGGGTGAGGGGCTGAGGGCCATTTTTAGGTTGCTCGCAGTTCCCATTGACCCAACGTCCCAGTGAGGTTGGCTGGAATCAGGTTCTAGGGTTTATTTATCTTCTATAATTAAAACTTTGTTGCCTTGAGTGGAGGCCTAGGCAGGCAATGAAGCCTCCTGTTTGCTTCAGCTCTGTGGCTTCTATAATTAAAACATTGTTACCTTGAGCAGAGGCTACAACCAGCCTAGACAGGCAGTTTCCCCCATCGCTGGTGCAATGGAAGCCTCCTGTTTGCTCTAGCTCTGTGGATGCCTGCTGCCAACTTGGCTGGGTTAATTTGCATACAGCCACTCTGATTGGATGGTAGGCATGGCTTGGCTGGTGGGCGTGGCTTAGGCGTGATGGAGTGAGGGTCAGTTTGCATATTACACTTTTATTAGATTAGATTGGTATTT
Source organism: Murina feae (assembly GCA_004026665.1). NCBI lineage: Eukaryota > Metazoa > Chordata > Mammalia > Chiroptera > Vespertilionidae > Murina > Murina feae. The sequence continues at coordinate 2,705 of PVJC01011011.1, read as the reverse complement.
CTTATTCATTGCCCGATTGAGTAGTCACAGAGCTTTTAATCAGGAGACTTTGATTATATGTGGAAGGAAATAGTGAAAGGAACAATTTCCAAATACACCAGATGCCATAATCTGAAAACAGTGTTTATTACTTACATTGAATTGATCCTTATGTACTTCTGAATGGCTTATTCTGGCATTTTTGGCTTATATTAATTTATTCCCAGATCACTTTATGAGAATCATCACAACATTTTAATCTTAATGTTAGTTTGTTTGTTTTTAATTAACCTGAAGTTTTGCCAAGAAAAGCAAATGGACAAGCAACAGGAGAATGTTGTCAACATTGTGTCCCAACAGAGAGACTAATACTTTGAGCCAATGCCAACTAAGCTGCCATAGAGACAGTTGGCTTAATGATGGGCGAGAATGAATAGAAGTTACTGATAGGCCTTCCTTACAGGTCGCTTTGTATCTACAACATACAGTTATCATTTAAATTGTTGTCGGAAGGCAAAAATGATACCACTCATCTCTTCTCTAAAAAAAATCTTTGATTCTTTATATTCAACTCAACTAAGTAAATTCGGCAGTCAAAATGCAATGCTTTAAGTTAATAACTTGCAACTTTTTTACAATTTTTAGATATTTACAGTGATACTTTGCAATATTTTAGAGATTATAGTTTTATTTTCATCTTCCTGCAATCAGCTGTTTCACTTTTTATGACTATAGCATGAAACCTCATTAAATCAAGTTTTTGCCTCTAAATGCCTCTCAAAATTAAACAAAATTTGAATGACAGCGTATTATACATCTTTAATTTATAGTTAATCTTAATATGATTTAGTGTTATAGTCTAGGAATCCAGGTGGTTCTTCATTAACTAATACCCAAAACAGTTCTGTAATATGCCCAAGCTTTTTACATACACACACACACTCACACTCACACACACATGTGCCTTACATGTCAATAATAATATAACCTGAAAATATAGTGAGCAATATTTAAAGAAATTTAAATGCCACATTAGAAAATATCCACTTAACACCACAGAAAACAGCAGAGGAACAGAAAACAGTTGAAGCATATAGAAAAAGAGAAAAATAGAAATCCAAACAAAAGGCACAGATTCTTAGATCTCGCCATCCTAGGGATGCAAAATGATATCTCATGTGGATTTGATTTATATTTTCCTAATGGTTAATAATGTCAAGCAAATTTTCACATACTTACTGATGATTTGTGTGTCTTCCTTGGAGAAATATATATTCAGATAATTGGCCCATTTTTAAAATTGAGTTGTTTTATTATTTTAAGTTATCTTTATGTATTCTTAACACAAATCCTTTATCTGATATATGATTTGAAAATATTTTCTGCCAGTCTGTGAGTTGCCTTTTTACTTCCTTGATGGTGTCCTTTGAAGAACGAAAGATTTTACTTTTGAGGTTTGACCTCTATTTTTTCTTTTGTCACTCATGCTTTTGGTACTATATCTAAGAGTCCTTTGCTAAATACAAGGTCTTGAAGATTTACCACATAAATTTAGAATAATTTAGAATAAAAAAGTCAAATAGTGACAAATGTTGGCAAAGACATGGAGAAACTGGAATCCTCAGATACTATTAGTGGGGATTTATAGTGATCCAGTCACTTTGGAAAACTGTCAGGTAATTCTCAAATTACTAAACAAGAGTTTTCATATGACCCATAAAGCACACTGCCAGGTATTTACCCAAGAGAAATGAAAAAATGTTTACACAAAAATATGTGCCAAAAAAATTAATGTAACATTATGTATAGTAGAAAAAATTGCTATCTCATGTTCATGAATTAATGAATAGATAACAAAAAGTAGCATCTATAATAATAAAAGCATTATATACTAATTAGACTGGATGTCCTTCCAGGTGTTTTCCCTTCCAGACAAAGCCATAGTGGGCAGGGGCTGCAGCAAAAGTAGCAGAGGTCTCCAGACCTTGCATGAATTTCATGCATTGGGCCTCTAATATCAATATAATGGAATATTTTGACTAAAAGAAGAATGAAGTCATGATGAACCTTAAAAAGTTTATGCTAAGCAAAATAATCTAGTTATATAAGAACATATATAATATAGTTTAATTCATAATCAATGTCCAGAATATAAAATTCTATATAGACAGTAGATTAGAGGTTGCTTAGGAAGATGGTAGCTAATGGTTATATGTGTTTGTAAGGTAATGAACAATTGGGTTAGGTGATAGTTGCACATGCCTATGAATATACTAAAATGATTGAGTCATATACATTATACAGGTGAATTTTATGACATTTTAATTATACCTCATTACAATAGTACACTTCATCTGTTTTGCTTTCTGAAGTTTCAGTTACCTGCAATCAACTGAAAGGTCTGAACATATTAAATGTAAACTTTCAGAAATAAGCAACACATAAGTTTTAAATTATGCTCTGTTCTGAGTAGCATGATGAACTCTCGTACCTACCAGCTCTGTGCATCCTGGAATCATCCCTTTGCTCTGTGTATCCATGCTGTAAATGCCACACTCATATTAGTCAGATGGTAGTCTTTGCAGTTATCACATCTACTGTCTGGAATCACAGTGCTTGTGTTCAAGTAACACTTATTTTGCTTAATAATGGCTACAAAGCAGAGGGGTAATGATTTTGGCAACTCAGACATGCCAAAGAGAAGCTTTAAAGTGCTTCCTCTAAGT
>PVJC01011010.1:0-42636 GCA_004026665.1 Murina feae | reverse complement strand
CTAGTTTATGATATAATTAGCAATGAAAGACATACTCTAATCAACAATGATAGAACTATAGAAAAAATAACGGAAATACTATTTTCAGTCTAATTTGAAAAACTTATTTTCGGAATAAGGTAAGGTAATGTAAGTAGAAAATGGAGAAAAATACATTTTATATCATTTAGTATTAATGTATCACATCTGTATTTATAATATTTTATATATTTTCCCTTCAGGGGAAAGTAACAAAAATTTCTAGATATTTATCAGTTACACAAGTCAAGTATAAATTTAATGGGAAGAAAACACAATTTGATATGCAATGAAAATGCAATTATCTTTGTTTTTAAAAGAACCTCATTTAGAACTTCCTGTATCTTTAAAAATGCCCAACAGAATACAAATTTTTACTATTATAAGATATATACAGTTTTAACAACACTTAATGTACAGTCTTTCCCACAGATCTTAAAGTACTATTTTATTTATTTGCAGGCATTAACCTAAAAGATAGTATTCTTGCACCTCTATTTTACTGACAAGAAAGTTTTTGAGAATTACCAAAAGCATTATAACTAATTTCAGCTAAACAAAAACACCTTTTAATTTCTATGAACAGAATAACAGGCTGAGTTCCATTTCTATTAAAATTAAATTGAATAATGTATGTCTTACATATAATTGCCTAGCTTTATTTTACTTTAGCTGTTTTTTATCACCGTATTTTATTTTTTAATATATTTTATTGTTTTGTTTTGTTTTGTTTTGTTTTGTTTTGTTTTGTTTTTTGTGTGTTTTTTTTTACAGAGAGGAAGGGAGAGGGATAGTTAGAAACATCGGTGAGAGAAAAACATCAATCAGCTGCCTCCTAACCCCCCTACTGGGGATGTGCCCACAACCAATGTACATGCATACCCTGACTGGAATCGAATCTAGGACCTTTCAGTCTGCAGGCCAACACTCTATCCACTGAGCCAAACTGGTTAGGGCTATCACCATATTTTATTGAGACAGAAGCACTATACTTAATGAAAAGGGTCAAAGGGCTAAGATCCCACTGAAATACCTTTTTAAAAAAATTATTGATAGTTATTGCAATTACGACACTCATTTTGGTGTGGGGAATATGAAAAAAATGTGCAAGTAATAATTTTAACAATAGACACACTTTGGGCATACCATTCACTTCTAACTTTGAATGCAGACAGAACATACCTCATCTTAATCTTCAAAGTGGTCAACACTGTACATAAGGATTTCAAAATTGTCTTCGGCTTTCAACCTCTAATACACATTCTAATGTTATATATCCAAGCTGAAGAATGTTATTACATTGCCAAAAGCATATACATTTTTGTATATAGACATAGTCTGGAAATTTTAAGCAAATATATTGAAGACTACAAAATACAGTGCAAGATTATGAAAGATGCAAACTAACAGAATTGATGTTTTTAAATTATATTAAAGAGAAACAAAATACACTAAAATAAAAAGGGAAAAACTGATAAAAAATTTCTGGAAGAGGTTGTGGTTGGCCATTTATTACTTTTCTGTATTAGAGTTAATTAATATTCTAAAAAGGTCTACAAAGGCTGAATAACCTCTTCAGCTCTGAATTCATGGCACTGACCTTAGACTTTCTCAGAATGATTTTTAATGCACTCTGTTATTAGTAAAACCTGTTCCAACACATGCCCCATCTGCCAGCACCCCATCTGCAAGAGAGTTTCTTATTTTTGTAGACAGCACAACTTCTGCCTGTTTCCTTCTCTTCTCCACATACCAGCTGTATGGTAATGAGTATGGGCAGCTGAAAATACTGCATGATAACAGCACTAACATGAAAATGGCAGAACAAGAGTTCCCCTTCAATGAGGCACTTGGCAGCATGAACACAGCAGATAAGCTAATAAACAGACGTGGAGAGTGGGGAGAACTTTATTTGTGTGTATTGGGGGAAATGTCCTTGTGGGAGTGTGTGTGTGTGTTAAATATGGGGTTTCCACATGATTAAAAATAAAAAGCACAGGGTAAAAAAGAAATCTAAATTTCTACGTACTTTTATTAAAAATTGTGAATCAATTCTTTAAATGTTCTTTAAGTCTCAATTCTTATATAGTGGTGCTATATCCAATACCATTTTGCTAAGCTAGTTTTCAAAGATGTTAACAATTATGTTCTATACCCTAACTTATTTGGGGCCTTTAGGGAAAGAAATGGAGTCAGAACTTAAAATCGTAATGGCAACTATTTGTTAGACTTTTACCAACCATTTGCTAGACGTTTTAGATAATCTGTGAATCAATAAATTCTATGTTTTTAAATCCTATACAGCAATTTATATTTTTTAATTTAATGGTATTTGAAGCCAGCACATTTATTCTGAACATCTGAGAAATACTAAACAAAATACTAAGGTGGCGCATATTACCTTCTTAATTGAGGAAGGCATAACGGGGTTAATTTTTTCCATAATGTAATAGTTATGATGAATGAATCTACATAACATTAAGTAGAACGAAATCACATTAATTTTTTATGTGCAGTATCTTTCCATTTAGAAATTAACAGTCATTTAGGAAATAGTTTAAGAAAAAGGACATTCAAATTGATGCTGTATGTTTTCACAATTTGAAGAAACTAAAATTGAAAAAATATTGAAAAAACTAATCATAGATAGGTAAAAGAAATAAGTATCAATATATCAGAAGAATTAATTATACTTTTTACCAATATATCTTCAAAAAGTGTTATGTGGGCTTCATAACAGTTATTAAGTTCTTACTACATAAATGTACTTTCTATAGGCTATTTCATTGTGTCCTCCCAACAGCTCTACAAAGCAGATACTATTATTTCTACTTTATAGATGAAGCGAAGTAAGTGGCGGAGCTAAGAACCTAACCCCAGGTCTAACTGATCCTATCGCCTATGCTCTTACGGGCTCTGCTTCTGAAAGAAACTCCAGCAGGGCAAGGATGTGGAACTGTTTCTTCTCAGTTGTACTCCAAATGCCTAAAGCCATTCTTGACTCCTTGGAGATGTTGAAGAGACTGCATGAATAGATGCAAGAGATAACTACTCAGTTGTTTTCTTTTAAGTGTAAACCACATTCAGTGAAAAAAATCCACTATACAGCTTGTATTAACTCTAATTGTGTTAATATTGAAAAAAAATACTGACTAAAGAATTTTAAAATTAGACTGCTTAGTAACCTAAGTTTTGTTCACCTGTCAGTTTGAAAAATTAAGACTTTTTTTTTTAATTCTCATAATTAAACATTCATTTTGAAAGGGTGGTACAGAATTAGTAAGAACAAAAGTGCACTGATTTTGCCCTAGCTGGTTTGGCTCACTGGATAGAGTGTTGGCCTGCGGACTCAAGGGTCCCAGGTTCGATTCAGGTCAAGGGCAGGTACTTTGGTTGCAGGCATAGCCCCAGTAGGAGGTGTGCAGGAGGCAGCTGATTGATGCTTCTCTCTCATGGATGTTTCTAACTCTCTATCCCTTTCCCTTCCTCTCTGTAAAAAATCAATAAAATATATTTTTAAAAAATGTAAAAAAGTGCACTGATTTTAGTATTTTACCTATTTTCACGGATTGACTTCTTATTTTTACTGTTTAAATATAAAAATGCAGTTTTTCTGTTAAGAAGTTTAATGCATTCCTTGAATTCAAATATAAATCAAGGCCACGAGCTTCCCTAACATAAAATCTTTTGTATAATATATATGAGAATAATAAATAATTCCAATTTAATTTAATAGTGCCAATTATCCTTTAAAAAGATATACAGTTGCATTTTTTCAGAAGAGCAAACTTTTAACAACACATGGATTAAAAAAGAAATTCAGACAAGATTTACAAAAACAGTCCTATACTGCCCCTACATGTTCAAACTCATAGTAACAATGACATTTTACTAGTAAATTCTAAAGAGATAATGCAGAGATTACTGTGGATTACTGAAAAGCTGTTTAAGCCTAAATTCTTCCCAAGTGAACTATGTGAAATCACCCACACATAAAAATGTAATTAAATATAGGAATAACCCATAAGTTTCAATTTTTATTTTCAATACTAGCAAGGAGAAGAAATTTAAGAGAATTTCCTCCATCATTATCACATTATTTTTTTCTCTCAAAACCAATTTCCTCATCATTACATGAAGATAACACACAATAACCGTAAACGAATGGCTGACTAGCCATGTCTCTTTGGGTTAATATTAATGTATTAATGTCTGAGAAACGCTTACTGTTGATTTTTCCCCCCTAGAACTAAATAAATGTCAATAAAGTTTATAAACACATACAGAAGCACTTACATATACAAACACTACAAAAGTTCCAAGAGAAACCTTTATTAAAATAATATCAGATTTACTTAAAAATTTTTTAATTATTTTACCTTTCACATTTTAGGAATAAAACACTATATATGCAAATAAAGGGTTGTGTTGCATCAATAGGTACTTGTAAGGGAAAAAACTGAACTGTAATTTCTAAAATCAGGAGTGTCATTGGCTTTACCACAAATGGTAGTCCAACTGCTATTACTTCTACAGTAAAATTTGCATATTTACAAATCTTAAATTAGATCTATCATTATTTATATCTACCTTAAATTATATCTATCATTATTTAACTGGTTCATATGTGAGACACAAAACAACATATACAACTTCCCACAAGTCAGGGATAGGGTCAAAAACTTCAACTGTGGCCCAGGAATAATCCAGAAAGAAATCACAGTGGTGAGCCTGATGGGATATTAAAGATTGACGTTTCCTTGCAAGAACATAAAAAAATGGAATAAGATGAAATAATATTTAATCTATCAGAGCCTCAAAATAATATTCTATACAGAATTATGATCTAACAGTATTTGAAAGCAAGTAGATTATACATTTCATACCAATATAATCCTACTAAGTCAGGGAAAGAGTATGTTTGTGTATGTTTGCACATGTATGTGGATATTCATATATACATTTGGAGCAACTATTACACAAATGATCACCCGCTGACTTAGAAATGAAAAGTGCATAATTGGAAAAAGGAGTCTGATGACACACTATACTGGAGCAGACCAAACATGCTGCCATGCCTAGACAGAATTCTGAGTATATACTTTAACCAAAATGTTAAAGTATATAAGAAGTAGGATTTTTTTTCTGCTTTGTTCACTAATGCAACTCAAGTACCTAGACCTATGCCTAGCAATTAGCAGATACTTATTTGTTGAATAAATGAATAATCAATGTTTCTCTGGTTTTGATATGTGACCAAGAATAGGGACAATGAGCTAAGTCTCTCAGAGACAGAAAAGCATCTGTGTCCTTTTTAAGGGAAGATTTTTACCTTGTCTTTGTTATATTAGCAACACACACAGGGAGTATGCCTAATATCTATTAGCAGAATTAAAATTAACTTAGTGGTATTAATTTTCCATGGAAATACTGGGAGAAGTAAAAATATGGCCAGGGATCCCATTCCTCATTGTAAGTGTAAAAATGTGAGCATGAATTAGATTATATGGAGCTGCCTATAACTAGGTTAACACAATTTAGGTATTCATTTATATAATGTATGGTCTTTTTTAAAGCATTTAAATATGCATGTACTCGGAGAATTAAGATAAGACTTCGACTACTTTGACATTTCAAAGTGTACTCCATTTTTCATGTGGGTGATAGCTGTAAAACTCAAAGGTCTGTGGAGTTATTTCCACAACTTTAGAGAAAACTGTGTTCCTGACTTCAGAACTTTTTTGAGTTTACAAAGAAATATGGTTCAAGTAGAGTATACTATAGAACATTCCCAGTACATTAAACATTAATATTTTCACAGCAAAATGTAAGAATATCCAGGTAAATAATAAAAGTGACTTTTTTTGGTTTCAGTTAGGGTCAGATCTGGCTAACTTTAAAAAATTTATTTAGTTCTCAGGTCTTGTTGAATTTGTGATCTGCACAAGTAACTAAATTTATTATTTCATACTTGTTTACCTTGCCAAAAGCTTAGTACTAAGTTTCTTTTAAACATATATCATCTGTCTCCCATATTAATATTGTTAGTTTCTATAAAACCTAACTTAAACAAATTTATTTATTTTTTTTAATATATTTTATTGATTTTCCACAGAGAGGAATGGAGAGGGAGAGTTAGAAACATTGATGAGAGAGAAACATCCATCAGCTGCCTCCTGCACACCTCCCACCGGTGATGTGCCCGCTAACCAAGGCACATGCCCTTGACCAGAATCGAACCTGGGGCCCCTCAGTCCGCAGGCCGATGCTCTAGCCACTGAGCCAAACCGGTCAGGGCAACTTAAACAAATTTAAATAGCCTTGCCCTGTGATGTTAAAATTACCAAACTATTTGTACAGATTGTTATCAACAAAGGGATAATAATTCATGTCAGTTATTTCTATGATGTAGTTGTAGATTTATAAATTATACTATAATTGGTTTCATATTCATATCTGACAACTGAGGCACAATCTAATTATTATCTAATGGCAGAAACAACTAAGACAGCAATGTTATCAGTAATTAGATATTGAGGCCATCATAAATTGTGGTAGCGAAGTGAGGATTCCATATTTAAAGACACAGTGTTACATGGCAAGTTAACTCTTAAAACACCTGGAAACTAAGGATCCGTTTACTCAACAAATGCTTACCCAGGCCAATATAGCAAGCAGTGTTCATGATGCTGGTGCCAGATGCCCAACTTAGAATCTTAGCAACATAACTTACTAGCTTTGGGCAACTTATTTAACCTTCCTATGCCTCATATTCCTCATCTGTAAAATAGGTTATTTTAAGGGTAGAATAAGTTCATTTGTATAAGTACTTAAAGTAGTGCCTCCTTTGCATCCCAAGTTAGACTATACTATCATCCTACTAGGGGCCTAGTGCACAAAATTCATGCACTGGGGTGGGGGGGTGGGGTTTTCCTCAGTCCAGCCTGCCCCCTCTCACATGTTGGGAGCCCTCAGGGAGTGTCCTACTGATGGCTTAGGCCCACTCCCTGCTACCATTGGGGAGCAGGCCTAAGCCAAAGTCTGGCCTCCCTTTGTGGGAGGTGACCAGGCTAATCAGGGGAATCCACCAGCCCCATCACCCCACTGCTGCAGCCACTGCCAGGCACCGCAGCCACCAGGGTGTTTTCATCAACACGGACTCCAGTCCCTTCACCATGAAGATATGACAACTTTCTTTAGGCATTTTTAAGATGTGTCTTTCATAGAATATGACATTTCTTTCTTTCTTTCTTTCTTTTTTATCCTCACCTGAGGATATGTTTCCATTGATTTTTAGAGAATGTGGAAGAGAAGGGAAAAACAGAGAGAAACATCAAAGTGAGAGGAACACTTTGTTGGTTGCCTCCTGAATATGCCCTGACCTGGGCCCTGGCCAGGGAGAAGCCTGCAACCTAGGTACATGCCCTTGGTCAGAATTTAATCCAGACCCTACAGTCAGCAGGCTGAGGCATTATGCACTGAGCCAAACCAGCTAGGGCAGGATATGACATTTTTTAGCCCTCCAGCAGTGGACCTTCATTTTTTTTCTCCAGGAGTGTGGTGGAAAAACCCTAGATTGCCTTTTTGGATTCTTATTATCCAAGTTACTAAGAATATTACCAGTGGCATACAGGGAGCTTAGCTAATGAGTGGTAAGAAAAGGTGTTTCCTCTGTAGTTCACTTCAATCACCGGATCCACCCCTGCCCAGGCCTGCAACCTCTGGCCGAGGCTGCAGGCCTGGGAAGAAGACCCTCAAGCTCCGCTGATCACCGGCTTCACAGAGTCCAGGCCTCTGCGGTCACCGGCTCTGATCCTGCCCCCTGCCATCACTGGCTCTGCCCTTGCCTCACTGGCAGCCTCTGGCCAAGGCTGCAGGCCTGGGCAGGGGACCTCCAGATCCCTGCTTTGCAGGCTCCACTGGTGCCCAGACCCCTGCCATTGCAAGCTCCGCCCCTGCCCCTCCGATTGCTGGCTCTGCAGAGCCCAGGCCCCTGCGATCTTCGGCCTTGCCCCTGCCCAGGCCTGAGGCCTCTGGCCCAGGCCTTATGCCTGGGTAGGGCACCCTCATACCCCTCTGATCACCGACTCTGCCCCTGGCCCCTCAGATCACCAGCTCTGCCCTTGCCCATGCCTATGGCCTCTGGCGAAGGCCTCTGGCCTGGACAGGGGACCTCCAGCCCCCTCTGATTGCCTGTTCCGCCCCTCGGGCCCCCCACCTCCCCAGCCACCTACCCAGCTAACAGGCCTGACCACTTCAGTGGTGCGGCTGAGCCAGACTGGGTGCCGCCATCTTGTGGCTATGGGGACGGCCATCTTTGTGACAGAGTGACTCCTAATTTGCATGTTACTTTTTTATTAGATAGGATTTTATAGTCAACAAAATGTTAGCATTAACAGATACTTTTCTGTTCCCCTAAATTAGAATCCAAGCTCACTATTATATTCACAAGTTCTAGAAAAGTTCCCAACTCTGTTCTAAGTGCTTGATACATATTTTTGGACTGATATTAATATTTATACATTCCATGCCAAGTCATAAGTGAGTAATTTACAGTATAATTATCATGAAAACACAAGCTATGAGCCCAAGTTCCTTCTGTCCATTATTTCTCTCATCATCTGGTTAGCAAGCATCCTTCATGCTACTGTGAAGCCTTTCCCCAGCCATTTGCACCGAAACTTTGGGGGACCTGCTCATGCTCCCACCAGTACTTTGTACATAGGCCCATTTAAGCAAGCATCCTTTTGTACTATAAGGATTCATTTATGATTTTACCCTAGACTATAAGATGCTTAAAACAATATGAGTTTTCCATTTTTACATATTCACAGACAGAGAAGATGAAAAATTATCTCCTTTTTATTTATAAACAATGTCTTCCACAGTGAGGAGAATAAGGCTGCAAGAAACCTACCATTTACATTATGTTTATGCATGTTTCTACATGAGGCATGAAACATTCTTGAGAAGAAAAAGACTGATAGGATCTAATTAATTAATTCCTTTATTGATAAAATAAGTAGTGACAATAAAGGCTATTCAATGATCTGAAAATGCCAATTTCCCTCGAAGTTCTGATGGAATATATGTGTAGGAAAAAAAGTTAGGAAGTTTCATCTTTTAAAAATCTGGCACCCCATTGAAATTTCTCTCCAAACTTGCTCATACCATCATCTTGTTCTTCCTGCTTGCCAAAATATTGTAATAATTCTTCTTTATTTCAGCATTTTCTGATGTTTGGGGGCTATTGTAGACACTCAAAAGTATCACCCAAATGACTACACCTTATGTTTGTTTCTCCTTCATTTTCAAAACTGGTAAGTAGTAATTACTTTTAAAATTAAATGTCAAACTGTATCTGAGTTTAGTTAAATTTAGAAAAGAAAATATTGAAAATCATAGCTGCACAATCATTTTAAAACATTTAGTAAACAAAAACATGCCATAGTTTTACAGTACAAAAATCTCCTTAAAATTTTTTTTGAGTTTAATACACACTACAACAAACTGATAATACAAACATTTACACTCACTTTTCCCTTCCTATCACTGGGAGTATTAAAAGATATTAAACACTTTGAGTTTACAGCCTAATTGAGACAGGTTTGAAGCTGTCAAATAACACCATTGAGCAGTACATATATGCTTAAGGGCCAAAGATAATGGCAACAATGACAGTATGTTTCACTAATGAATGACAACAATGGTGGATGCAGTCAATGCCAGGAGGAAGGTTCCAACAGAGCTGTGAAGTCATGGAAAAAGTCTGGAGAGACAGAGGTACAAATATAACTGTGGCCCTAACCGGTTTGGCTCAGTGGATAGAGCGTCAGCCTGCAGACCAAGAGGTCTCAGGTTCGATTCTGGTCAAGGACATGTACCTTGCTTGCAGGCACATCCCCAGTGGAGGGTGTGCAGGAGGCAGCTGATCGATGTTTCTCATTGATGTTTCTAGCTCTCTATCCCTCTCCCTTCCTCTCTGTAAAAAATCAATAATATATATATAAATAACTGTGGATACTGAATAGACTAGTATGAGGAAGAAGAGCATGACACTGGCTTTTTAAAGGTTTCATTTTTCTATATGTTAAAAAAATACATCTAATATTTCTACTTGGCTAAGATGTTGAGTTTCATGAAATGTCTTTTAGGCATCAAGACATTTTAGAAGAGCAGAGTTGCTACAACTACTTTAAATAAGTATTAATCATGGCTAGAATTTAAAAAAAAAAAGGGCAAACCGGGATTGGGGCTAGAGGCAAAACTATGTCAGAAATGTAAGACTAAGTAGTAGTGCCATAAGAAAAGGCAAGTAAGTATTTCTGGCAGCTGCTCTTAATAGCATGAGAAGTACTCTTGTAGTAGGGATTATTAATAGCAATATGCTTTGGGAGAGGCTGTCATTTACACTTATAAATATCACACTAAAACCTAGAAATGTAAAAGAACAAACTAAGGTGACAAGTAAAATTTGAGATAATCATAAGACTTATAGTAAAAATAATGTATTAAATAAATAAATGATAAATCATGAAACTATGCATATGGATCATCTTTTTAGATGAAAACATAGTTTTAAAACTATGAGAAGAGTAGAAGAAAATTATAGTTAAAAATAACAGGTGGCAGGTCTATGCTAAATATTATTTGCTAGAAAGAATAAAAAAATAAAATCACCATAAGCAACAAATAATTTCTTTATCTATTTACATATTTTTCTCATGAAGCTTTAAGTATAAACACATATCATTATTGTCTTACAATAAAAAAAAATTTCCTCTGATGGAAAATGGTAATGTATAGATTGAGTAAAATCTACAAAACTTTGCCATGGTAGGAGAACTTGGCTTAGAATATGATTTATTTCTCTTTAAGCAGCATTAGAAGTCCCTCATGCTGGTTTTTAATTGGTAAAAACTTTCTGGAAAACAATTTGGCAGTATTTAACAAGAATAAAAAAGCTCATCCTTTTTGACCCAATATTTCCACTTATAGATATCTGTAATAGAGATATTACACATTTATATATAAAAGAGTTTAAAGCAGGTCAATGCCCAAATCAACAATAGTAGGAAAATCATGATACATTCACATGGCAGATTATGCACATCTGATTAACAACAATAGGGAACCACCAGCAATATGTTAAAAAATGAATTAAAGTACCAATTTTGCTTTTTTAAAAAAGTATTTTATTTTAAATTGTTATTGAACCCAGCTGGTGTGATTCAATCATTGAATGAAGACAGGAGGTCAGGGTTCGATTCATACTCAGGGCACATGCCCAGATTTTGGTCTCGATTCACACTAGAGGGCATACAGGAGGCAGCTGATCAATGATTCTCTTCCATCATTGATGTTTCTATCTCTCCCTCTTCCTCTCTGAAATCAATAAATATCTATTTTCAAAAAAATTGTTATTGAGGTTATTTTTGAGCAGTGCAATTACTGATAATTTAGAAAATTGTGAGGAAATTTTTTCTAAGTTTACATATTGAGCATTTCTTATGTTTATCAAGAGAAGTAAAAGATATTAATTATTGGAAGACAATAATTAATTGTCTTTATCACCATTCAACTCCGAAAAGTTGAGTTAGAATTAAAATTTATTAAATTCAGGAGGATAATAACTCACAAATTTGCTGTACCAACAGAGCTTATGAAAATCTACTTTTGGCCTACATACAAAATTTTCATACAAATAAACGTTTTGTCATAAATAAAGAGATGCTGTTTTCTGAAACAAAGGTAATACAACTGTTTGATAAAACCGACACCTTTGTTGAAATATAGTAATGGGCTCAACAACAGTCTATTAAAGGAGCATAACAGATTAAAATGATATACAGCTTGAACTAACTGAAGATTATACATACAAAAACCAATGCATGAATGAGATTAAGATTTTGAATACAGATTTGTTTATTGTCACCATCACTGAGTAAACAATAAAGAAAAAACTTGAACTCAGAAGAGTACAAGCTAAGAGAGGTATAATATTGTTTTTACTTTTTGTCACCATTATCATAGTACTAACTGAGCAAACTGATGAGAATGATACCTCACTGCATGCATGGTTAATGGTTCATCTTTCAGACATTGTTCCCAGTTGTTGCCTGCCTTACACAGACCCTGAAGTATGACAAAGACTCTCATTCCTTGACCAAACTCTAGTCAAGGCTCCTCTGATTTCTTTTTCAAGAGGCCCTGTCCTTCAGCATGTTCTCAAGAGCCAAATTTTACCAAGAATCCTAATAAGTCAGTTTAACCAGAATCTCCCAACCTTGGTATCTGGCCAACTTCCATATCAGATCACCCTCCATATCTGCTGAGTTCCTCATCCTCCATCATCCTGCAGGTGATGTCTAACCA
The DNA here is from genome assembly GCA_004026665.1 of Murina feae. Classification (NCBI taxonomy): domain Eukaryota; kingdom Metazoa; phylum Chordata; class Mammalia; order Chiroptera; family Vespertilionidae; genus Murina; species Murina feae. The sequence goes on along the minus strand of PVJC01011010.1, from coordinate 30,243 downwards.
CTTTTGGTTGAAATGATGTAGCCAGAATTCCCTGATATTTCCTCCTAGCAATTTTTCATCCACTAACTCACTCTGTTCCTTGGCTATAAATTCTCGCTTTTTCTTTCTTTCTTTTTTTTTTTCTGTATTTGGAGTTGAAACCAATCTCTCTTCCCTATCACCAAAAGTCCTTTTGGTAATCTCTACCTATAGCTATAGTCCAAATAAAGTATGTCTTTAGCAAGTGTCATGAATCATTTTTTCTTTAACCGGTTTCATATCTCAGCTTACAAAAAAACAAACATGCATAGTATTAAATATTTCCAGTTTTTTAATGACTATAATTATTGCATAATCTGTAGAGTAACTTTATAAGTGAAACATCTTAAGAGAGATTACACACACAATAAAAACCCTAAATTTATAATGGACTATGCTACTAAAAGTTATCTGTAGGTCAGCTGTTTGAATCTTTGAATGTATTTTCTCATAGAAACAATGTCAACAGTGACAGGCTCCCAGGCTTAACCTCCCAAATACTAATGTAATTAAAAAGTGTTAAGTTTACAAGAAAAAATGTATAAAGGTTACAAAATGTATTAGAAAGAGAATGACTATTACTTGCAGCATTAGAGAATCCTGGAGTTAAATACCAGCTTAACTATTTACCAAGAAAATTAGTGAAAGTTAACTTATTGGAGCTTTAGTTTTTCAGTCTAATAAAGGGAGACATTACCTAATTCACATTACTAAACTAATATTCAAATCACTTAGGGATTAATTGAGTTAAATACACAAAATAGCTGGGACAGTGTGTAGGATACATGATCGGTTCTTTTTAAATGATAGTAATTTTTAATAGCATTATTATACTAATATTGTACATTAAGAAGGAAAATAATAATCAGTATGTTAATATCCTAGTGATAAGACACAGAAATATGTTTCTGTACTTAACTGCAAAAGAGTAAGAAAAGTAGATGAGTTTTAAAGAAAATGAAAGGTTTAAGACTCTATCAACATCATACCTAAAAATTTACCATAAGCTGAAACTGAAATACAAGCAAAAAGATACATGCACAAGATTTACTGTAGTATTACTGTAATCATAAAAACCTGTATAACTTTTCTGTAAATAAAGTTTTATTAAAACAGATTTGTCCATTCACCAAGTATTGTCTATATCTGCTATAATGGCAGAGCTGAGTAGTAGTTATAGTAGTGACTTATGTAGTTCATAGAGTCTCAAATATTTAATGGTCCCTTTGCAGAAAAAGTTTGTAGACTCCTGATTTAAGTTAATCCTCAGTGATAATAACACACAGGGGTGAGATTAACATTTCCTCAACTGATACAAATATCTGATTTTAATTTTATTCCTATTTTCATTTTAAAGAAAAAAAATTTAAATATAGTATTTTAATAGAACTTGATATGGAATACAACGATCACAAAGTTTTTTCCAGCTAACAGAAATCCAGTCATATATTTCCTTGCTGCCTGAGCTCTTGGGTTTCAAGTGAACCAGCAGTCCTTGTCCCACATTGTCCCCACCTCACCTCCCTGCCACTCCATCAGCAGCTCTACCCTGTTCTCTAAGTCAGCTGTGTTGCCAATGCTTATGGAACATACAGTCACTATACGGTTCAAACTCAAAAATATATAAGGCACTCTAACAGCAATATTTATCTATAAACCAGAAGTTGACCAGATTATCTTAAAAAGTCCTATACAAATCAACAATTGCATGCCACTTAGAAGTCTCCACCAAAATAGTAACATTGAAGAATAACCTTATGAAAATATCCTAAATGCTTTAAAGTCTCCAATAAAAACAAAGTGAATTAAGAAATTAGATTTAAGCAATGAAGTGCATTTTCTTTCAACATACTATTTTTAATTGTAAGATAGCATCATTTCTCTTATCACTTAAGGAGGGGGGAAGGGCAAGGGGAAAAATGGAGATCTATCTATCATTTGTTGTAATACTTATCTATCATTTATTGTAATACTTTAAGCAATAAAAAATAAAAAAATAAAAATAAAAAAAAATTGCTGCCAGGCAAGCTATGAAATTCCATCAAGGTGTATCATTAGTTTATATATATTTAAAATGTACAAAAATAATGTATCTTAAGATTTAAGAACTACACTATTACCACAACTAGACACTCCAGTTTCAAAAAAATAATACTTTAGAGATTTTATAGATTTAAAAAGTTTTTTCTGTAAAATTTCTCTTCCTTAAAGGACAATCAATTCTTTTTAAAATAAAAAGTTATGTACTCAACTAGTATTTTCAAATTTTCCTGATAATGACTTACCTATAGAACTTCAAAAAATACAGATAGACCTTTGAGCCTTAATCCAGATCTCTTAAATAAGACTATCCAAAAGAAGAAACCCTAGATTCTATGTTTTTAACAAGTATTCTAGGTGATACTTATAGTCAAGAATGTCTGAGCAAATATAATTATATGGATCTTAAATCTAAAAACACTTTTATTTTAGGTAACTGATTAATAGCTAGATTGCTATTTCTTTACCATTGTTAGTATTAAGTCCAAAGTATCTCTAATAAGAAACTTGAATAATTCAAACAATAATAACTAGACTACCAGCACTATTATATTTAATAATGAGATTAATGAATTTCCTGAAAACACTCAAAAAATATAAATTGAAGTTGTAATTTTAACAACTATTTTAAAGATATTTACAACCTTCAAAGTGACTTTATTGTGCAAACATTAAGAGGGCCAATGTCTATGATGGAGACAATATCACGTTCTTCAACCTTTAATAGTTCAAGACTACATACAATCTTACAGAGGTCGCTGTGCTTCCCACGAGCTCACTCCTTGGAAGAAAATAATGGCTTACAAAATACAGCGGTCTATTTGCTTTATGTACTTAGTGCTTAACCATCTGCTTGAAAGGACCTATAACTAATGTAAAAGATAAAAGGGACGCTAGACACAAAAAGATTAATTATATATCACACCAAAAGTCTCTTTTAAATCTTTGATAAAGAAAAATCTGTTTTAAAAATGTTTATCATTAACTTTACCAAGGAAAAGTTAGTAAATTAAATAGCAAAGAGCATGCGAACCAATTTAAAGCTACCTAAATAAACCAGCTGCAAAAAGAAGAGAGGGAGGATATAATTACACTATCCCTCTAATATTTCTAGTAGTCAAGTCAATGAGTTATGCAATGGTTATTGGCAGGCAGGTAGTCTAACACCAAATGTGTTAATTTTGTTTTTAACTATCTTCTGAAAAATTTTCTAGTATAAATTTCATTTTTCAAGCTTAGTCCCCTTCTATTATTAAAAATCCAAGGCTATAATTTAACATAACATAGTAACCTAGAAAAGTCAAACTGAATAGTGACCTTAGGAAGCCCTGAGGGAAAGTCTTGAAGTTCTCTCTTAATTTTTAGAACAAAGTATCTTTATTGTTAGAATTTTAACCCTTTCATTTAAAAACCCACACTTCTCTTCCTCAATTAAAACAAGTACTTGTATTGGTATTTTCTTTTATAGAAGTATTAAAATAACAAGCTAATTTATTAATGACTTCAAAGCTATTAGAGGCCTCTGTGTAAATGCTTAAATCAGAGCACTGACCTCATTCAGAAGTTACAAAAGTGATAAAGTGAAAGAAGATAAAATAAAAGAAACACTTTCTGAAAACAAAGTAGAAAATAAAATAAAAGTAATGGAGATATTTGTATTTCATTTTCAATGTTTAAACTGTATTACATTTAAATGGTTTTCACCATGGCTACTACTTGCTCGGAATACAAGTAGAAACTAATCAAAAGGAACTAAGATAATAAAAAATGTATTTTAAGAAGGTTATTTAAGTCCCAGGAAATAGAAGATTCTCCTTACTAAGAAGAAAAAAATATTTTTCACGAGTTATGGGTTAATCTAGTTGTTTAATAGAGTATTTCTCCTTTAATTATAGAAAGCTTTAAAAAAAGGTATTAAAACACTAATTGTACTGATATATGCACACACTCATTTAATCTCAGATAGGTTTTTTAAAAATGTACTCAGAACCATAAACATATTTTAAACCTAAAAATATAATACTCTAGTTAATATTTCAAAATGGCAATATAGAAAATACAACAAAACTGTTCATATTAATAGGGTCAAAATTTGGCAGGGAGAGAGGGCAAAACATCCTGAACAACATCCAATAGATCAGAACTTGATTCTACATTAGCACAAGTTTTACAAGATGTTTGTTAGTTCAGGACTGTCTATATATAAACTGTTATCGTAACTGCCACACAATCACTCGTTATTTTTATTTTACATAACAGCAAAAGTAATAGCTCTATTATGTTAAGTTTGCATTTAAGAAATAGCAATTTAAAAATAATACAGCTTAAAGTGCCAGATAAACCTACGGAACTTGGAATACTCTTTACATTACAAGAGCTAAATGCTATAATTCCCATGTATAAGGAGAATACCACCAGGTTTTTTGCTTTTCCCACAAAATAACAACTACAAATTTTGGATTTTAGTATTTGCCAACATATTTCAAAACATACTTGTTATATTTACCAACTTAAAATAAGGATTCTAATATCATAAAAAAATAAACGAAGGAGAGAGATAAAGGTGGACTGGGTAACCTTGCCCTCGAGGCTCTCTATCATATTATTAAAACTATTACATATAAGTTTTTGCTGGCTACATAACGCAGTGGGAGTTTTAGTTATGATAAGCAATTGAAAACTGAAGCGTTTCTTTACCAAAGGAGGCAGATGTATTTCTTTTCAATAAATATTCCTATTTTTTCAAATGTGTAAGACTTACCCGTCTTGGACAGAAGGGGAGGCCTTGGGCAATGATGCTAATGCTAAATATCTTCATCACAGTTTGGTGTGGTAGAGGCTCTTTTGCACTTTTAAAATCAACAGGAACCAAGCCATGGTTTAGAGTAGTTTTCCCCAGTTTTGACATTTTAAAACTCTTCCTGGTTGATGAACACCTTCTACATGTAATACAGGCACTTTACTAAAAATTCTAAACACCAAATTAAAATATAATTTTCTATTAAAAAAAAAAAAAAAAGAGAGAAAAGCTGAGAACCCAAGGCCTGCTGCTTTTGTCTTTCAACCTTCTCCTACCAAATGTTCTGACCTGTCTGAGGCGTGGTGAAGTGCAAACTATCCTAGAATAGCCAGGAATTATAAACTACTGAAGCGAAAGCTCCTGCTCCTGCCACTCAAACAGCTGGTGAACCTCCCATACAGAGTCAGTAATGTGAACACAACCGAAGCAGGGCTGTGTGTGAAGGCCCTTTTAAAACTTCTCCAACAACTAATGAAGGTATTCATTCCCTAGAAAGTGAAAGTAAAGTTTCTTTACAAAAACAAAAGAAATAAACATTGTATTTTCTCATGAATATCTAAGCCTATCTTACCCAAATATCAGCATTAATATTTTAGAAATGTTTTGAATTATGCTTCAAATTAAAGGACAGTGCTTATGCATGCTCAAAAAATAGATATACACATTATTCTATCTTACATATATTCACTATGTGCACTATATTTTCAAGTGTTTGTCTTAAGCATGCTTTTGCTTTTTCCATATATACCATTCTCTGTCTCATACTCGGTAAGACATTGAATTGACTCAAGATCTCTATAGCTATTAATATGCATTTTAGATTAATCTTTACAGAAGATGTTTTGGTTGTTTGCAAATTTCAATCGCTATAATTCTGAAAAACTCAGTGATTCCACGTGTAAGTACAAGACACATGTGCTGTGACTATTAGGGATATTTAAGAAACAAGTATTTATAGATGTAAGCTGTGATGAGAAGTAATCCTAGTAAAATGAATACTAACTAATCAGTTCATTGCCAATTCTTAGTGCCTAGTTTCTCCAGCATACTTCAGTCATATAAACCCTTTTTAAAACATAGAGAGGGATGTGGTGCTTAATCCATTCCTCAAGAACCTTCAATGGCTCCCAATGCCTAAAATGAAACCTCCCCTCGTGGCCCCAAACTAATCTTTCCATCGTTATATAAAATATTTCCTAAATTAACCACTATATCAGTGCTAAACTTTATACTACATTTCATATTCAAACCCTTGAACTAAACAGTTACAAAGATGATAAGAAAAAAAGGTCAGTGTGAAAATTAATAGGTAGTAGTGTTTTGTTGTTGTTTTTGTTGTTGTTTTGTAATCCTCACCTGAGGGAATTTTTCCTATTGATTTCTTAGAGAGAGTAGAAGGGAGGGAGAGAGACACATCAATTGGTTGTCTCCAAATTTGGCCCGAGCCTGCAACCTAGGTATATGCCCTTGATCGGAATTGATCCCATGACACTTCAGGCCAACCATTGAGCCAAACTGGCTAGGGCGGTAGTAGCTTTAATAGATAGCAGATACAGATGTAAACTATTTGTTCATAATGGTTTGTTTTCTCTTTCTATTCTATGTTATTCTTTCAATAGCCACTCATTTCTTTATACCTCCTTCCAAGAGCTTTTATGAATCTTTATAGCATGCCATTTACTCGGATGTGAAATGGAGAGAATTAAAAAGAAGAATGCCAGAGTGGGTGATTTCCTTTCTAACTTTGGAGAGATCTGTCTTACTAAATATAAAGTAGGCTGCTAGAAAGCCAATACATACACAAGAAATACTCCCAATCCTACCATGATACTACTCTCTTAAAGTATACCTTTCTCTTATACCACAATTTAAAATGTAGTTTAAAATGCAAAACCATTAGCAGAGATGCCATATTTAACTACACAAAAGTAAACAACTGAATTTCTCCAAAGAAGATATACAAATGACCCATAAGCACATGTAAAGATTCTCAATGTCATTAATCATTAGAGAAATTTTAAATCAAAACCAGAATAAACCATTAATGAACACTAAAACACCACTGATGAATAGCCATTAGCATGGCCATTATTAAAAAACAAAGGGGGAGGGAGAGAAGGAGAGAAAATAAAAAATGCTGGCAAAGATGTAGAGAAATTGGAACCCTTGTGCATCACTGGTGGGAATGTAAAATGGATGTAGCCACTGTGGAAAATGGTACAATGGTTCCTCAAAAAATACCACATTATCCAGCAATCCCGCTTTTGGATATATATACTCAAGAGAATTAAAAGAAGAGACTCAAACAGATAGCTGTATACCCATGTTCATAGCAGCATTATTCGCAATAGCCAAGCAGTGGGAGCAACCCAGGTAACCAATGATGGATGAATGGGTTAGCAAAGTGTGGTATATACATACAATAGGGTATTATTCAGCCTTCTGACAGATGCTGCCACATGAATGAACCTTGAGGACATAATACTAAATGAAGGAAGTCAGTGAAAAAAAAGGACAAATATTGCATGATTCCACTGGTACCTAGAGCAGTTAAATCTACAGAGACAGAAAGTAGATAGCTGGTTGGTTGCCAGAGGTAGGGGAAGACGGGAATGGGGAGTTATTATTTAATGGGTACAGAGGTTCAGTTGAAGAAGATGAAAAAGTTCTGAAGATAGACAGTGGTGATGGCTGCACAACATTGTGAATGTACTCCATGACACTAAATTGTATACTTAAACTTGGCTAAAATGGTAAATTTTAACAGCATTGAACAGACTGTTAAACTACAGCTAAAAGGCTGGGGAGGGTAGGGGAGGAGTTAAGAGTTAAGAGATCAACTGAAGGACTTGTATGCATGCATATAAGCATAATCAATGGACACAAGACACTGGGGGATAGAGGAGGCCGGGGAAGGTCAAGGGGGGAAAAAACAGGATACATATGCAATAATCTTTGTAATACTTTAAGCAATAAAACAAAAATAAAATAAAATAAAGTAAAATCTTAAAAAATGGTAAATTTTATGTTATGTATATTTACAATAAAAAATCTGTTTTAATAAAAAAGGAAATGACTAAGAATATAACCATAATCACCCAAAACAAAAACCTCAGAAGAGATCTAAGGATTGAAAACAGAATACTGGAAATGTGCAGGATGGTATGGTAGGAAAAGGTGAACCACATATCTATAGATAGTCATGTCTACAGCCCCAGCAGACTACTACTTTGCCTCATTCTAGTCTCAGCATCTCCACCAATACTCACTGTATTTTTTAGCATAACAATAATCTCTTTTTGTGAGTAAGAAATCCTTCAAACATATTCTCATTCTCCTTACTAGAAAAAAAATCTTGAAGTAGCTCCCACAGAATGCCGCCTCTCCAAGTTACTATCTACTTCATTAATATGACACATATTTTTATGCAGACTGCCATTCCTTATTTTTTAAAAATTCTCAGTCATATCTTTGAAATTAGTTAACCCCTCAAAATTCCTTTCTATGCACCACATAGAAGGTATAATTTAAACTGTTATTTAAAAGCAGAAAAATTAGAAGAGAGTACTACATTCCTCCAGTTTAACACATGCATTCTGCACAGAAAAATGAATCAAACTTATCAACTCCAAATTTAGTTTCATGTAATCCACTGGTTAATAATAACATACTAAAAATGTTAAATTTTTTACTTTTATATTTAAAGGCCTTCAAAGAACTTTATAGTAGCATGTAGATAATTTAAAGATAAGGAAGATCAGCCCGGCCAGTGTGCCTCAGTGATTGAGCATCAACATATGAACCAGGAGTTTACAATTCGATTTTCAGTCAGGGCACATGCTGGGGTTTGGGGCTCAATCTCCAGTTGCGAGTGTGCAGGAGCCAGCTAGCCCTGACTTGTTTGGCTCGGTGGACAGAGCTTTGGCCTGCGGACTGAAGGGTCCCAGGTTCGATTCCCGGCAAGGGTTTGTACCTCGGTTGTGGACACATCCCTAGCAGGGAGTGTGCAGGAGGCACCTGATCGATGTTTCTCTCTCATCGGTGTTTCTAACTCTCTTCCCCTCTCCCTTCCTCTCTGTAAAAAATCAATAAAATATATTTTTTAAAAATACATTTAAAAAAATAAAGAAAATAAAGATCATGAAGCTCTCTAATCTCTCTGGAGTCTGATTGTAAGGAGAGAGGAAAACCCAGAATTGAAAGAATTTGGATTGGGAAAATTAAAACTAGAATCAAGTATTCATTCTACTGCTTATAATAGAGCAGAAATTCTTACAGGGTAAGAATTCATTTTCAAGAAATTATTTACGATGATAATAGGAGTGAAAACTAAGGCTTATTTCTATGTCAAATGTTGTCTTGTACACTGGATGCCAAGTTCTGGTAAACACAAAGCAGTGACATTCTAATTCAACCTCATTTTTAAAAAAATAAGTAAATAGCTGCCCTCAACTGGACAGTATAGAGCATTGCAACTCTAGCAAACCAAACATTAAATCAAATTATGTCTACAGCAATATGCTTTTTAAAAAAGAGACATTATGAGTGACTGCATAAAGTGAGTGCTAATTTCCAAGTGTCTATACTACCACATTTCATCTTTTGTGGAATGTTCATTCAGTACTTCTAAAACCATGTTCTCAATTAGCATAGAAACATTCGAAATACCAAATCTTCAAATACAGAAGAAAACCTTAGTTGAGAATACACAGGAAAACCCCAATTGTTAATACTTTAAAATGCAACTAGTTCCATGTGTGTCAAGAAAAACATAAGTCATAGTTCCAATTATACGTTTTAAAATATTTAAGAAACTCTTATTAACTCCCTCCTCCCAAACAAAGATTTTTCAAAATAGACAAGCTCTTTTTGAGATACCAACAAATATTGAGGAAGTATAACATAGTAGGTAGGAACATGGATAGTGGGATCAAATTGCCTTAGTCCAAAGTCTGGTTCTACTTATTGATGATATGACCTTAAATGGATGCCTCTGTCCCTCAATTTCATGTACATAGAATCTACCTCACAGGATTGTTATGAGGATTAAATCAGTTAACATAAGTGAGGCACCTAGAAAAATGCCTCACATCTAGTAAGTGTTTTACAGATGATACTAGAGGCCCAGTGCATAAATTCATGCACGGATAGGGTCCCTAGGCCTGGGCAGTGATCAGGGCCGATCAAGGCTTTCCAGCTGTCAGCTGAGGCTTCCCTTCCTCGACTGCTGGCAAGGGCCATCCTTTGTTCCTTGCCGCCTCCTGGTGGTCAACACAAATCATAGCAAGCGACCAAACCCCTGGTCTCCCAGTTGAACTCCTGAGGGGACACTTTGTTTATATATATATATATATATATATATATATATATAATGTATACACACACACACATATATATACACACACACATACTAGAGGCCTGGTGCACAAAAATTTGTGCCCTTGGGGGGATCTCTCAGCCCAGCTTGTGCCCTTTCGCAGTCTGGGACCCCTTGGGGTTTGTCCACCTGCTGGCTTAGGCCTGCTCCCCGGGGGATTGGGCCTAAGCTGGCAGTCAGACATTACTCTGGCAGCCTGGGAGCCCTCAGAGGATGTCTACTTGCCAGCGGGGAGCAGGCCTAAGCTGCAGTCAGACATCCTTAGCACTGCTGAGGAGGTGGGAGAGGCTCCCACCACCACCACTGTACTGGCAGCCGTCAGCCTGACTTGTGGCTGAGCAGAGCTCCTCCTGTGGGGAGCACACTGCCCACCAGGGGGCAGCTCCTGCATTGAGCGTCTGTTCCCTGGAGGTCAGTGTGCGCCATAGTGACCAGTCATTCCCAGTCATTCTGCTGTTAGGGTCAATTTGCATATTACCCTTTTATTATATAGGATAGAGGCCTAGTGCATGGGTGGGGGCCGGCTGGTTTGCCCTGAAGGGTGTCCCGGATCAGGGTGGGGTTCCCGCTGGGATGACTGGCCACCCTGGGTTAGGGAATGATGGCCATTTTCAGGCTGGCCACACCCACTTCAGGGTGTGGAGGGGGGTCCTGCTGGGGTGCCTGGGCAGTCTGGTTGAGTGGCTGATTGCTGTTTGTATGCTGGCCAAGCCCCCCAGCAGGGACCTTCACTCCATAAGGGTGTGGCCAGCCTGGTGAGGGGCTGCTGGCTGTTTGCAGGCTGGCCAAGCCCCCCAACTGGGACTCTCACCCCATGAGGGTGTGGCCAGCCTGGGTGAGGGGCTAATGGCTGTTTGCAGGCTGGCCACCGCCCTCAGCGACCCAAGCTCCCAGTGAGGCTGGGTGGAAGCAGGTATCTGGGATTTATTTATCTTCTATAATTGAAACTTTGTTACCTTGAGTGGAGGTCACAGCCGGCCAGGGCAGGCGGGAAGCTTAGCTTCCTCCATCACCAGGGCAACCAAGTCTCGTGCTTGCTCCAGCTCTGTGCTTGCTGATGGCTGCCATCTTGGTTGGGTTAATTTGCATATAGTCACTCCGATTGGCTGGTGCGCATGGCTTGGGGTGTAGTGGAGTGACACCGATTTGCATGTTTCTCTTTTATTAGATTAGATAGATTTTATTTTAAAAGTCACTAGAGCCATAACCAGTTTGGCTCAGTGGATAGAGCGTCAGCCTGCGGACTGAAAGGTCCTGGGTTCAATTCCAACCAAGGGCATGTACCTTGGTTGCGGGCACATCCCCAGTAGGAGGTATGCAAGGATCAATGTTTCTTTCTCATCGATGTTTCTAACTATCTCTCTCCCTTCCTCTCTGTAAAAAATCAATAAAATAGATTTTTAAAATGTCACTAGAAATGCAGGCAGAGATTCTAAAATCTACCTGTAATAACTTTACAGTAGAATATTTTAACATATCATCATCTGCAACTTTTAGAAAGACTCCCACAATTCTGTCACAATTTTTACCTAAAAATGAAGCTGTAGTATCGTAGCATTTTAAGATTTTAGACACCACTAACTATCCATCCAAGAACTCAACACTGGGGAAAATATGGTAAAGAGGCATTTTGCCCACATATTGCTTCCTGATATTCCTTCTTCTAAGAATTTGCCTTGGTCAGATGATTATATGTAAATGCTACATGCAACAAAATATCACCAAAATGGTATTTGTAAAATGCATTACAGTTGCATACATACCAATTCTCTTACAACAACAACAAAAAGATTACAGCAGTTTTTTCTGGGTTTTGACCTTTCCTTTCATTCATTATGATACAGAAGCTAGGATTTAACTGTTCTTGACCAAAGGCCACAGCCTATGAGTGACATAAACATTTTCCATTTTTCAAAAACTGTATTTGATGAGCTAAAACAAATCACTTGGAAGATACGAGTTTACCAACAAGTATGGATGATTTTAAATCAAGAGTTTTCAAAGGCTTCCATCCAACACTTTTGAAAGGAAGAATGGCACATGCTATTTACACTCAATATTATGTCTGTGAATTTAAGCAACACAAGATTTACCCTTTTATGGAAAAATTCCCGATGCTAAAATTATACCACTACTAAAATGAAATAAACTAAAATCATTATCTTTTTGAGACAATAATATGTTATTACAAAGAGATATAGAATCTTTTATTCAGAGATATTGAGTGAAACAGACTATTTTCTTTATCTAATTCTAAGTCATTGTTTCAGTCCTTGCTAACACCTTAGATATCAGAGTGTTAAAGTATCTCCCTAAGTCTAAGCAATTTATGTACAAAGATAGAGAGTAATCTAAGCACAGTGGGAAACATTATCAATCAAGAAATTAAGTTCTTTGTTTAATGATAAACTGTCAAGCTTGCATTAGGAACAAGTGGCAAACACTATATCATTACTTCAATTGTAGAAACAAAAGTACAATTAGATTCAGTACGAAAGAAAAATGTAAATATATGACATTCTGTTTAAAGTTTTATTATTCATAAAAGGCATTAAGTCAAAAAAATAGAAATCTTTTATAAAAATTAAAGTCACATTCAAAACAAGTCCTTAAAAAGTTCTAAAAAACATTTAAATGCTTAAAGTGTTCACGAAGAAAGATTACAACTTTCAACTATAATGTATTTAAGATATTACATTCACGTAAGCATTTAATGGCTCAAAACATATTACTGTATTTCCCTGATAATTTTCTTTATCTAGGCAAAAAGGCCACTCCTAACTACTTAAAAGAAATTAGCTTAGGTAATGAAGCACTACATACAGTTTATATAAGTGCTTTAAAAATGTGACCTGGTAATTAGACAGTTGCAAAATATAAGTTTGCATTTATATAAAAATAAAATTGCTACAATACCAGGTTGATAAAGTATTGTAATTGCTGTGATATATAATCAAGGTCTGATTATTGTTGGACATTTAGATTGTTTCTGAATTCTCCTGGTAATTTCCAAAAATACTGGGTGAATTTTTTAAAATGTATCTTTATTGTTGAAAGTATTACAGATGTTCCCTTTTTTCCCCCCACTGACCTCTTCCTACCCCATACCCACCCTTCCCAGGTCTTCACCACACTACTGTCTGTGTCCATGGGCTATAAGCTCCCTGGTTAATCACTCCCCATCCACCCCACTATCCCCACTGGGTTAATTTTAAGTTTCAGCTCCTCCACTAACCAGTGACCTTAGATAATAAGTCTCTTAACTTGTCTCAGGTTTCAGACTTCTAGAATAAGGAGGCTAGAATAAGGAGATGATTGCGAATGAAGTCCCTTGCAGCTTTAAGAATATATTACAGTGCTAGCAGTATCAAGTATGGAGTCTTATTGTAATGTGTTAGATTGTCAATTTGGTGAGTCTTCCTTTATTATAGTTTAGTTAATAGTACAGTTTTACAAACTAGAAAGAAAACTCACTGCTTCAATTCATTTGTATATAACTTATAAAAATAGACCTCTATACCTGGTGTTGTGAATATTAGTGTTGCTTAATTAGAAAACAGTTTATTTGGGAAAAAGCTATAGGCATAAATGATAAAAATTATTTTAAAAGATGAAATTTTTTAAAAAATTGAAGAATTTTTATTCCACACTATACCATTATATGTATTTCCTTTGTACCTACCACAGTTGCCTAAACAGTGACATAAGCGTATCTTTATTAGTTTTTTTAATAAACTTTGGATTTTATTCCATATTTGTGTCTAAGAACTTAAGTTAACATTAAAATGACATTTTCCCTCATTCTGTCATTAAGCATTTAAAGAAATATTTGAGAGGAAACAAAAGTCCAACTATTGGGTTGAATTTATTAAGTATTTCAGAAATGCCGAGTATAAAGTCTCAATGACTATAACATAATTTAATTCTTACAGTCTATGCTGGGTTACTCCAGCTGTTAATTGATCTTACACAGCTGCTCACTAAGAATTTAGTTGATGGTTATTATAGTTATACCTTTAAGTCAACTATGACAAAAATGACACAGTAATTATAGGTATTTCAGTCATGTGATGACAAAAGCCTCATGTAATGACAGAATAAGTGATTTAAAGCAACTTAATTTATATAATTCTCAAAATATAACTTAAGTGTAAGGTCACAAAAACTGTTTTAATATCAGGTTTTTAAGGTCCCTCATCTAAGTTACTTTTATGCACACATTTAAGCATAAGAGTTATTAACTTCAGTTAAACTAAATGTTATTTATCCATTATTTATTTTTCCTGTAGAATTTTAAGAGTGCTGCAGGCCAGAGAATCATAAATAAGGATATAATACCAATAATTCTTTTAAACACAGAAAATACAACAGGTGGTTTTCCTATGTAGCTTTAAAAAATTAAGTTATAATGCAGGAAGTTCACCAAAGTGATATTTTAACACTTTATATAAATTTATTCTAGGAAAAATACAAAGTTGAACCTATGAAAATATAAGATAGTTAAGTGTTGACAATTTTTAAAAGTAAAATAGTAGGAAGAGAGAAGTTGTTTCCTACACGGTTCCATTTTTTTTTTTGCAATTACAGATAAAAATAAGTTATTTTGAGTGAAATAAACTTAGTTCCACAACTTCATTTATATAATTTTCAGTAATATGCTGTAGAAGCAAGTGAGATTTATCAATATTCACTAAGTATTAATAAACGCTTCACTGAAAAATATTCACTTCAACATCAAATTTAAGTATGAATTACTTTTATAATAGAAAATACTTTCAGTATAGAACTAAGCTATAGAAAATACATATATATGTAGGGCCTCATTCTTGGATGAGCTGACAGTTAATATAACTGGACTTCTACATTGTCAAAATTATATATTCAATGAAATGCATTGTTTGATAAACATCAACATTAATTTTATAGGTAAGTTTAAATTAAACTGACAGCCTACGTTTTTGTCCTTTCCAATAAGTAAAACACTAACTGATATCAAGACAGTTTAAAAACAAAGAAAAATCCCTACAATTCTTGATTATACCTGAAACAGAGATCAATAGTTGATACAA
Organism: Murina feae; assembly: GCA_004026665.1. NCBI lineage: Eukaryota > Metazoa > Chordata > Mammalia > Chiroptera > Vespertilionidae > Murina > Murina feae. The sequence goes on along the minus strand of PVJC01011010.1, from coordinate 14,939 downwards.
AGGAAGTTTGCAGCTACAGGGCTAAGAAAATACAAATGTATTATTTCAGATTGTTACAATGATGTGGGGAAAGGATTAAACATTGACAGAGTTCCTAGTAGATCATGCTTTATTCCACTTAAAATATCAAGCAAGACAAGACAGTGAGGTATTATTACCCTACATGTTACAGACAAGGAAACTGAGGCTCAAAAGGCAATGGAGCTGAGATTTCTACCCTAGCATGTCTGATTCCTAAATTCATGCTTTTGTAATTGAACATGTATTTATTCTATAGGATATTAAGTCTAGCCTATTTGTGTTACTTTCTAAACTAGTTGGAGATTTGTTATTATATATGTAAGTTTGTCAGATAATGGAGTTCTAGATAACTGAAATAAAATATTACATAAGACATAATATATATAAAATCTGGCTTAACAAGCCTGATTTTTGTAAAGTCCAAATGAAAAATAAAAGACAGTTATAACAACAGCTCTGGACAGGTGGCTCAGTTGGTTGGGGCATCATCCTGTACACCAAAAAGTTGTGAATTCGATTCCCATCAGGAAATATTCCCAGGTTGCAGGTTTGATCCCCCCGTGAGGGTGCACATGGGAGGCAGTCGACTGATGTTTCTCTTCCACATCGATGTTTCTTCCCCACCTTCCTCTCTCTCTCAAATCAATAAAAACATATCTTCAGGTGAGGATTAAAAAACAACAAAAAACCCCGCAATTATCAGGTATAAGAACAAAATTATTACCTCCTACAGCGAATTGTTTCTCTCTCAAAGATTGTACTGCAATATCCCCTATTTCACATGCTCTTCTTACAATATTAATATTCTCTCACACTCCTCCCATTGGGAGGTAGAGTCTATTTCAACCAAGAGAGAATGTAAAGGTCCATTATGTGATTTCCTATACTAAATAATGATTAAGGAGACTGCTTCCACCTTGCTTGATGGTAATCCTTACATGGTAGCCCCTTTTCAAGTAATGATTGCCCTAAGGCCCCCATGCTACGAAGAAGCCCAAATTAGCCTCAGTAAAAAGACTATATGTAAAGAAGTCCTTGGATTATGTGAAGAAATAAAGGTTCTTGGGCAGCCCCCAGCTGATTGCATCCCTGAATCAGCAATGTCTAAGTGATCCCTTCCGAATTCATAACCCACATGAACAATGAGAAATAATAAAGTAATTGTTTGTTATAATCTATAAAGCTTTGGGGTGACTGATTAGGCAGCTATAGATAACGGAAGTATCTTACAAAATACGGAGCTCCAAGAACACTGGTTTACTGCTATAATATGATAAATCATCATCCTACTAGTGTTAATTTTAACTTTTAACAAGAAGGAAAAGGATGATCCAAAATGAAAATTTAAGTTAGTGGGCATTTGGAGCATGGCAAAAGTCTTGCTGACAAATTCTCACTTTAATAATATCAATTGGAAATGAGGTGTTTAGCAATTCTCTGGCTATTTTAATAACCTTGACAAACAGTTACATATTACATTGACTTGGATTTATATCCAAACTAGTTTGGTATGTGATAAATAAAAGAAAAACCAACTTTTGGATTTCCTACAATCATGTTTTTATCTTTATTCCAAGCTAGTTCAAATAACTAGAGGATTGGGTAAGTAAAATGAAAGAGAAATGACAGGTAAAGTTTAATACCTGGAAAGTCCATTTAAAAGATGCAGTTGATTGTTATCATGGAAGCACATGAGCACAGTAAGCCCAAATATTCCATATTTGCAAAAAAAAAAAATGGGAAAAAAATCAACATTTTTATGTGAACTCTCCAACTTTTTATTTTATTTTTATTTATTTTATTTTGTTGTTAATCCTCACCTGAGGATTCCCCCCCCCCAAATGCTTTTCAGAGAGAGAGAGAGAGAGAGAGAGAGAGAGAGAGAGAGAGAGAGAAGGTAGACACATCCATTGGTTGCCTTCTGCATATGCCCCGACTGGGGGTGGAGAGCAAACTCATAACCTAGGTATATGCCCTTGACAAGGAATCGAACCAGAGACCCTTTGGTTTGAAGTCTGATGCTCTAACCAGTGAGATACACTGGCTGGGATCAAATTTTTAAATGTGTTCGCCACAAATTCAAATGTGTTTTTTAAAAATACCACAGAAGACTTCCAATTAGCAATCTCTGCTCTATTTCTTTCTGGAGTAAAGAAGCATAAAAATACAGTAAAAATAAAAATATAAGATTACTGACATCTAAATGATATAGAATAATGATTCTTAGTTTTACTCTTTTCTATAGTAGTTAATACAGACATTAATAATAAGAAATAAACCTCCAAAACTAAAATTGTCATAAACATTGCAGATATATCTTATCTCAGCATACTTAAAATTTTCACTCACTAGACCCTAACACGGCAGCAGGTTGGTCAGGTACAAATAATTCCTTCTAGAAAATTAAATGTACAATGTAGACCTATAAGACCAACATCTGTAGCTAAGGAAATGACTAACTCTTGACACTTAGTTCCCAAATTCATCAGTATTTTCTTCATACTTCCATTCCTCAATGCATCTGATTTCAATAACCAGAAACTGCCATTTAAAATCAACCAGAAACATAAAAAATTAAAACATTTTCACTTTGAAAATAAAGCATCTCATATTTCTAAAACAGAGAAGCTATCTTTAATAACATCAGGAAAGACCAAACGAACAGAAGGACACGGTACATTTGAACAAAGTAAATCTTTTTCTAGGCAAAAATAATCTTATTTTTAGCCCCAGTGATCTATAAAACCAATCATTCTTTATTTATATTTTATATAATTAGAAGTTGAAGTATCCATGCAAGATGCCACCCGTACTACTAGTAGGAATCTAGTTAATATTCTACAGCAGATAGAGCTAGTAGCTATAACAACAGTCTTCAAAACATGTTCTCTAAAATACATCCTAAACAGAGAGAATTTTTAACTTGATTCAAACTTATTCATTTGTAATGACTGTTTTCATTTGTTTACAACCATCTCTTAACTGAAAAATTTAAGTATTTCCTGTAATATCAAGCAATAATTCTAAAATTTCTACAGAAGTAACAAAGAGAATCTTCCCTTGCATTTATTCTAGGTCCAGCTATTCAGTTCAAGAACATTCAATTATCACTATAGAATAGAAAGATTTAATCTTTTCTGAACATTTTCATGTGAGAACTCAAAGCTCCAAGGTTACCAAAATTTACTTTTAAGTTCTCTTTCATATTCCTTTCAGGTTCAGCACTAAAAACCAACTGGGGAGCGATGGACCCTGTCAGAAAACAAAAGTGCTTCATAGTTAGCCCTAACAAAAATTTACACTATCAAATAACTGAACTTGATGCTGAAAGTTACAATAATTTAGAACCAAAGAATCAGTGGAATAGTTTCAACCCATCTAAAAAAGTAGGTATACTTGGAATGAAAATAGTTTACATAGCTTATTATCTATTATCTAGCCTGAACTAGTTAGTTAAGCTAGTTTTGGTATAAGTCTTGTAACATTATAATGATAAATCTTATGAAATGTAAAAGCTAACACTTAGTAAGGACTATTTGCCAGTCACTTTTCTAGTACTTTAATTACATCATCACATTGAATCTTCTCAATAATACTCTATATTTTTAAATATACTTTTATTCATTTCAAAGAGGGAGAGGGAAATAAAGCATAAATGATGAGAATCATCGATCAGCTGCCTCCTACATGCCCCCAACCTGGGCATGTGCCCTGACAGGGAATCGAACCGTGACCTCCTGGTTCATGGGTTGATGCTCAACCACTTAGCCACACCGGCTGGGCATTAATACTGTATTATTGTTAATACTACTACCGTCCTTAAGATAACTCTACAAGAGAGGTTAACAGCTTGCCCAAGATCGAGGAATAGAGCTACTAGTATCTAAAAACTCCAGTCCTACTTGAGATCACACTCTCTATTTACCACTATTTATAAGCATTAATGCATTCATTATAGATACTATGCTATTGAGAACACAGCCTACTTATGAAGCCCCATGTGAAAAATTCCTTTCATATGGTATTAGAAAAGGGGCTGTGCGTGTGCATGTGTATCTGTATGAATGACATTTTTTCTTCCTGAGAGGACTTGGCTAATCCTCCTCCCAATTTTATCACGAGGAAGCAGAGAAACAAATTAATAGGCCAATATTTTTCTTTTTTTTTTTCTTCTTTTTTTCTCTTTTTTTTTTTTTTTTTTTTTTTTTTTTTTTTTTTTTTTTTTTTTTTGACTGTCTTTTTTTTTTATTTTTTTTTAAATTATTAGTACATAAAGCTTTACAAAGATTAGTACATATATCTCTTTTTCCCCCTGCCCTTCTCCCCGCCTCCCCTACCCCCCAGTGTTTTGTGTCCATTGGTTATGCTTAAATGCATACACAAAAGTCCCATGTCTGATCTGTTACCCACCCCCCCGCATGTCCCTGTCCTTGTTGTTGTAATTTGACAGTCTGTTTGATGTTGTTCTGCCTCTGAATCTATTTTTGTTCACCAGTTTATAATGGTTATTATTATCCATAGATGAGTGAGGACATGTGGTATTTTTCTTTCATTGACTGGCTTATTTCACTTAGCATTATGTTCTCCAACTCCATCCATATGCCTGCAAATGCTAAGAACTCCTTCCTTTTTACAGCAGCATAGTATTTTTCAAACTTCAATCTATATCAGAATCATGGGCGCTTAATAAAAATGCACATCCCAACCCTAGAGATTTGGTTTGGCACTTCTGGCATGTAACACTGCAACTTGCATTTTTAATAAGCACTTCCAGATGGTTCTAATCCATCTGCCATCTGGCCTAGGGTCACACTTTGAAGAGTACTGGTGTAGGCCCATATGATTGGCCAACCTGTGCCCTATTAACAGCTTAGTCCGACACATCATAACTCGCTCCTTATTCTTCTCTTGGCCTTGTCTTCAAAGTCTATTCCAGTATTTTCCTGGTTCTGATTTTCAGGTACACTTGATCATTTTACTAAATTTTTTTCTCCTACATATATGCCACCTCGAATTCCTTGTGGAAGTTACAATACATATTTTCTTTTAAAGGAGGCCAATTCATGTGGCAGTTCAACACCTAAAATCAGTATATTAAATTCATAAAGAAAAAAGTCCTTAGGCCACCGACTAAGGCACCTAATGCGCTATGTATGTGCTGCACGTGCACTGCAAAGAACTTTGTGCTCTTCATCAATTTGCACTGGATGCAAATGACTTTCATTTTGCAATGAGCAATGAACCACACAGTCTTCTTCTATATACACTATCTAGTGAAAATAGGTGGCCCATAGGTCAAACCAGCCCACAGAAATGCTTTTGAAAAATTTATGAGGTCAACATATAAAAAACAGAAATTATCATCTTAAAATCAGGAATCCCAGTGGCTTTTGAGAAATTGGAAAACATGGCAATATCAGGATCACAATTTTCACAGTCACTGCCTTTAGTGAGGTTTTGGCTCCCTGGATCTTATGTTTAGTCCATTTTATTCATTTAAATTATGTTTCTGGACTGCATTACCTCTTGGTCGTATCCTATAAACTGTGATATGGAGAAGTTAAAAATTTTCTGGTTGGAAATCATTTCAGTGTAGTCAAGGCATCACTGATGGACATTAGTTACAATATAAGTAGTATTTTAGAAATATCTATAGTACTCATACTAACCTGATTTTCCTAAACCTTCAGACTTTTGAGGGAATCTAAGAGATCTTTCTACCTTTGAAAAATACCACATACTATCAATTCTGCACTTGAACCTTCCCCATTAACCTTTCTGAATGAAATGCCCTGAGAGTAGAAGTATGCATTTAGCACAGTAATGTGCACCACACCTTCTTTATCCTGCTCCCATACAAGCTAGTATCAAATTGTGGCACATCTTAAAAGAGAAATGGCCATTCTTTTGGAACTCAATAATATTGCTAAATTCAACCGAATTTTAACTCTAATGTTCTCTCCAGATACATGTCAAAAAGGCAATATTTTAATGTCTTCAATCCATCTAATATCTAATAACACCCAATAACATCTAATATCTCTCTCTCTCCTTGAGAAAAGAGCAGTTCCAATGTTTTCCACCATATCTGTTACTGATCTCTTCTTTTTTTTTTACTTGTTTTACACTTGACCATTTAACATTCTGTCACCAAGTAGATTGTGCCATTAAGAGTTAATTTCATTACCTGCACATAAAGATCAGAATTCAAGCTCAGTGTTTAATCACTTAAACTCATGTTAATCTGTCAAAATACAGAAAATGGTAGTGATACAAAATACACTCACTCACACACACATACATACACACACACAATGTATCTATCAGTTTGAAAATACCACTATCATAGCAAAGACTTTAAATTGAGAAGTTTATCAATATTCTTGAGGACTAAGTCATCAGTAAACTAAGAACTAAAGACAGAAGTTTAGTAACTTCATTATAGTAAGTAATTTGATATTAAGATATTGAAATTAACAAATTTAAGGAAGAAAAACTCAAAAGATAAGGTTCTCTTAAGTCTTCAGATGTATTATTGCTTTCTCTCTGTTACAAGATCCTTTCTGCTCTCCTCCAGGTGTAAATAACGTTTCCCCTGAATTCATCCTACTCTTCCTTCACAAAAAGGGAAGTGTAAACACTAGCTGAAGAGAAATGTCCTTACCACCCCCCTCCAAACATAATATAGAAAATTAATAATGTAAAGTGCTCTCTGAAGTATATCTAAGGGAGAATAAAAATTTAACTAAGATGCTACTTGAGATGTTAAACTTTATCTTTAGACGCTATCAAAATCAATAGTAATCCATAGGTTAATTTTAGCTCAAAAACAAGTTTTTTTAAGCTTACACAATATTTTCCTTTTTCTTGTTTTAACTGAACACTAACACCTTCTAGCAAAGGCATATTACCCTACAGCTTGTAAGAGCCTGAGCCATCTTACTATTGGTAACCATGCCTTTCTTCACTCATCCACACGATGTCAGTTATGTTTCTCATTTCTTCATCCCAAGCAACCAAAAGAAATTAAGGATGAAGAGTCATCTGTTCAAATATTCTTTAGTTAAGGATGACAAGGTGGTCACACCCTGCAATACTGCCTTCTATCTAACACAAGAGAAAATTTAGACAAGGATTAAAGGGATCATTCTTTTCTCACATGTAAGCTGAGGAAGCCCAGAGCAACTAACAATGAGAAGACTTTTGTTTTTAATGTGTTTATGTGCAGATACTTGAGAAAGTTTTCAAAGCATACTTATATTCCCAAAGCACAGTAAGTTTGTGCATATGTGTACATTTAATCTAAAGCTCACTTTTTTCACTTTTGTTGCATTGTTTCTTTAAAACAGCAAAATGAAAATACGCTTAGTTTTTAAAAATCCCTAGGTATCTCACATATTACATGACAATGCACATAACTACTCCCAATTTCAAATTCTGAGAAAAAAATAGTGTACTAGAACACAAAGTAGAAGAGAGACAAGCACCTACTAAATATATTTAAATACATTAAAAGCAGCTTCTATCAACAGCAATAAAGTACTATATGGCCCTCTAGTGTTCAATGAAGAAATAGATTAACTCTTAAGTGATTCTTACTAGTATATATGATAATTCATAGTAAAAAATACTTCCTGATTTATTGTATATGCTAAACAAGCTCATGTATGACTTCTACAAAAATCTAAATATGTTGTATCTTCTGTGACTTTATTTCTCTGTGCCTTCTTTTAAATTATTATCCATATTTAGAGTATCCACTGAGAGAACTCTAAAATGTTTTTAAAGTTTCCCATTAAAAAAGTGGCTGGGTGAGAAGGGTAAAGGGATTAAGCAAAGAAAAAAAAGAAAGACTCATGAACACAGATAGCAGTATGGTGACTGCCAGAGGAAGGGGGAGTTGTGGGGACATAGAAGAAGGTATAGGGGGGCTAAATGGTGATGGAAGGAGACTTGACTTGGGGTGGTAAACACACAATTCAATATTCAGATTATGTTTTGTAGATTTGTACACCTGTAACCTACATAATTTTATTAACCAATAACACCCTGATAAATTAAATTTTAAAAAATTTAATCACTATACTAAGTGGAAAAGAAATAGCAGTTCTCAAGACTAAATAATATTGAATTTAAGGAAATTTTCTAAGAAGAAACAAAAATAATAGTGTCATGACTACAAATTAGGTATTTAATACACACCTAAATTCTCTAAGCATATTTTCTTTTCTCTATGTTCTACTTCTGTAATTTATCCAACTGATTTTTTCCCTTTATTACGATTTACAGATAATAGAGATTCACTACAGCAACCAAAGCAATAAAATACATAAAAATTGTGACTCCAAGGAGAAAAGCCAAAGATGTGATTGAGACTCTAGGAAAAGCGTCAAGTAAAAAGTATACTCACAAACAAAACAATCTTGCTAGAAAGAGTCTTCAGATTATAATAATTGGTGAAAAGGTTTAAAAATTGATATTACCATCTAAAGTAAAGCTGGTGAAATATAATTATTATATATATATTGGAGTTGTAGAAGATGATTGGGGGAGTAGTATATAAGCAAGATCTAAATTACACTCCCAGTTCTACCATAACAAGAAGATTTTGTGAAATTCCTATACTTGGCTTTAAGATTAATCCTTGACATTGGATGTCAAGGTACACTGTCTATGGTATGGAAACTCCGAAAACAATCCTCCAAAGTCCCATTTAGCCATAAGCCATCAGCAAACTACTAAGAAACAGATAGGATATAAACAAAATTTAAATAAATGTGCCCAATGTAAATACATATAGATATTTTGAATATATTCAAATACGTAGGGAGGCTCTATACTATTTAAAAAAAAAAATCTGCCACTATTCCAAAAAGTTACCATTCTTTATTTTCACTTCTTTACAGCTTCCTAACACTGTCGAATCCTCCTTATCCTTTAGGTCTCAACCTAGCTTTCATCTTTTCACTTAAGATATCACTGATTTAATTATTTGACTGTAGATACATATGCACTGAGAACTACAAAACTGAGAAGGACACTGAAAATGCTGGAAGACAGAATCATGATAGAAGCTCATCTTAGTGAGGAGAACCTATGTAAGGCAGGAACCAAAATGGATGAGGATGGAGGCAACCTGTCAAATAACGATAGAGAATTTAATGGGGGCAAATTCAAAGTCTTGTACTTAGATCCAAAAACCTGCAAACATTCACAATAAGCAGAACAGGATTTAACAGGACCATTTCCATAAAAACACTTAAAAACTTTGTTTTCTGAAAGTTCAATTTAATTTTAAGCAGTTCCTGTATGCAAAGTACAAGGTCCTATAAGACATAGTAGAAGCTTAGGAAACCAGAAATTTGGCGGGGGGAGGGTGGGGTGGGAACAAAACATGAAAGCTTACTATAACTATCACAATTCTGCCTAATATTACCTGTCCAACCTATAACACAGGGTTATGATTCAATAGGAGAAAAGCTATTCCACAACGACTTCCATAGGTCATCCCAGGGGGAAACTGTTGTGAATATAAAGGGGGGAAAAAGAAACAAAATAAAGAGTGCAGAAATAAACCTACATGAATACAGTCAACTAATCTTTGACAAAGGAACAAAGGAGCAAAGGCAATACAATGGGGCAAAGATGATCTATTCAACAAATGGTGCTGGAAAAACTGGATATACACACTCAAAAATGAACTCAAAACGGATCATACACCTAAAACCATATAACTCCTATAAGGTAACATAGAAGAAAGCCTAGAATACCTTGGGTATGGTGATGACTTTTTAGATGTAACACCAAAGGTACAATCTATGAAAGAAGTAATTTATAACCTAGACATTAAAATTAAAAACTTCTGCTCTATGAAAGACAATGTCAAGAGAATCTATATAGATAAAAGGCTAATATGCAAAGTGTCCCCTTGGGAGTTCAACAGGGAGACCAGGAGTTCAATCACTTGCTATGATGTGTGCTGACTACCAGGGGGCAGTATGGAACAAGGGAAGGAAGGTCCCAACCAACAGCTGGCAGCCAGGGAAGGAAGGCCCCAGCTGGCAGCCAGAAGGCCTCAACCGGCCCTGATCACTAGCCAAGCCTAGGGACCCTACTTGTGCACAAATTTCGTGCACCAGGCTTCTAGTAAGAATATAAGCCACTGACTGGGAGAAAATGCTTGCCAGAGACAATATGATAGAGACCTGTTATCCAAAACAGATGAAGGACTCTTAACACTCAACAATGAGAAAACAAACAACCTAATGAAAAATCAGGCAAACTGATTTTTATCTCACCAAAGAAGAGATACAGGTGGCAAGTAGACATATAAAAGGATATTGAACATCATATGCATTAGGGAATTTCAAATGAAAACCAGATGCCACTGCATACCTATTAGAATAGCCAAAAGCCAAAAACACTGACATCAAATGCTGGCAACAGAAACTCTCATTCATTGTTTGTACGACTACAGAATAGCAGGGTACCTTTGTAGGTACCCTAGAAGGCAGTTTGGCAGTTTCTTACAGAATTAAGCATACTCATTATCTTTCAATCTATCAATTGTACTTGTTGGTATTTACAGAAAAGAGTTAAAAACGTATGCCTACACAAAAATCTTCACATGGATATTACAAGAAGCAGGAATGCAAAGTAGTATATGCACTGACCCTCACTATGCAAAATATGTATCCATGTGGTCGGGGACTGGCTAGGAGTAAATAAAAATGGATTCACTAATTATTTATTGACAAACTATTAGGCATTGAGTGTGCCTTATACCTGATAAATATTATTAGGCAAGATATAAAGTCAAAGGTCTTGAGTAGAACTCAAAAACAATTTTAATACAATGTGATATGAATCATAATAAATATACCATGGGAATAGAGATTAAGTTGGGACAACTTTGGGGAGGGCATGAAAACAGAGAGTAAAGTGGTAGCTTTATGGGTTCAACAGTCCAATTGCTAACAAATTTTAACAAAAGTGGAACCAGGACCCAGAATGAGATCTGAGTTCAAATGCTAACTCCACTACTTACCAGCTCACTGACCACTGATGAGTTACTTAATCTCTCTTCACTTGTTTCTCATCTCTGATATGGATAAAAATTAGAAGCTACATAAACTAGACTTTTAAGATTAAATGAGATTATATATGGCAAGTATTTAACACAGTGTCCTGGCACATAGTACTTATTGTTCAATAAATGGTTTATTTATCATATTACTAATATCTTCAAGGCTATTTCCATTGCACTAAGATTCTGAATAAGAACAGGTGATAGTCTGGCTCTACAGCAGCTCAATAGCACCATATTGACTACAGGACACAACACTTCAAGAACAATTTGTCCAAAAACAGGATGATGACCCTGGAAAACACATTGATGGCATTCAGTCTGAAGAAAGATTATGGATGAATATGGCAGCAGTCTTCTTCTATAAGAAGGGCTGCCATTTCTACATGGAAGGAAGGACAAGGACCAAAGAAGGCTATTAAGTGTCAACATAAAGAACTATGTAAAAATGTAATGTTACTTCATACTGCAGTATTCTCTAGAGATGACTTCATTTTCAAGCCCAAGTCTATTGATAAAGCCTTAGACTTGGTGACCTCAAAGGTCCCCTCCAGTTCAGATTCTACCTCAGGAAACTTAAAATTAGGAACGAAAGCCTAAGCAGCTTAAATATATTAATTAGTGTGACGAAATGGGGAGTTGGGAATAGGGAAGGGGAGGGAAAACACTGGTAATTTCCTGGTAAAGCATTTTAGAACTATATTTTAAAGACAGACTCTGAAATTGGTCATAGAAAGACTTTAAAATGAAAGATATTCATGTTTCATGGAGAGTCAAAGTGCTATCAAGAATGCTCTAAGTTACTCTTGAAAGAAACCACATCTAATCTAATAAAAGAGTAATATTGAAATTGACCATTTCTTCAGGACAACTAAGCCACGCCCACCAGCCAATCAGAGCAGCTGTATGCAAATTAACCCAGCCAAGATGGAGGCTGGCAGTCATGGAGTTAGAGTAAATAGGCGGCTTCTGTTGCACCAGGAGTAAACTGTCTGCTTAGGCCGGCTGGGCCTCTCTCTGATCACAGCAACATAGTTGCAACATTGTTTCAATTATAGAAGCCACGGAGCTTAAGTAAACAGGAGGCTTCTGTTGCACCAGTGATGGAGGAAACTGTCTGCCTAGGCTGGCTGAGCCTCTCTCTGCTCATGGCAACATTCTTTCAATTATAGAAGCCACGGAGTTGAAGCCAACAGGAGGCTTCATTACCTGCCTAGGCCTCGGCTTAAAGCAACAGTGTATCAATTATAGAAGATAAATAAACCCCAGAAACCTGCTTCCAGCCAGCCTTGCTGGGACATTGAGTCAATGAGAGCTGTGGGCAGCCTGAAAACCTGAAAATGCCCCTCAGCCTGTCACCCAGGCTGCCCAGGCACCCCAGTAGGGACCCAAACCATAAAGAGACTGTGGGCAGACTGAAAACAGCCCTCAGACCCTCACCCAGGCTGCCCAGGCACCCCAGTAGGGACCCAAAACCTGAAGGGACTGTGGGCAGCCTGAAAACAGCCCTCAGACCCTCACCCAGGGTGGCCCCACTCCAATGGGCTGAGGGTCCACACTGGGGGGCTTGGCCAGCCTGCAAACAGCCATCAGCCCCTCACCCAGGCTGGCCAGGCACACCAGCAGGTGGACATCCCCTGAGGGGTCCCAGACTGCGAGAAGGCACAGGCTGGGCTGAGGGACACCCCAAGTGCAGAAATTTTTGTGCACCAGGCCCATAGTATTAAATAAATGTCTTAGAAAAAAAGGATATCACCATGCTAAACTGTTACTATTGCATATGGTAAGTTGATATTATATAAGAAAAAAATAGAAATAACTCAACCATATTAATATATAATCACTAACATTTGGTTTAATTATTTCTGTTTTTCCCCCATGTAGATAGACAGGTAGATACTAGCAGGTATATTAATGTATGCCTGCTTTATAATTAGGATCACACTGTATACATAGTTTTTAGTTCTACATTTTTAGTAAACATTGTTTATAAACATTTTCCTGTTATTAAGTTTTCTTTAAAAATATGGTGTTTAATGGCTGTATGAGTTACCTTCAATTGATTTCTGTATCTTAGCAACATGGTTCTAAAATTAGGATTTTAACTTCTCCTTTGGAAGTCTTTCTCTAAAACTACTAATGTATTATAATATTCCTCAATGTGACCATCTTTATATTGAATATTTGAGTTTTAAACTAAACATAAATGCCTATTTATAATTTATAATCTACTTGGGTATACAGTAAGAGCTGAAATGAGAATTGTTCACATTACAATTTATGAATCTTCAGCTCTCAACCTGAATCAGCATTAGAGAAAAATATATCAAATTCCTTCTGTTTTTTGTGGGGTTTTTTAAAGAATTAAATGTCAATTCAAAGCAAACTCACAAAAAAAGCACAAGGTAATACTGTGCACAGTAGAAAATCAACAATGGATTCAAAGAATTAAAGTTTCTAATTCTAGAAGGTGTAAAGATGGAGATGAAATCAGGGTTTTCAAGGATCTGGATAGCTGGAGAGGAGCAAAGTTATTAAAAGCTAGTGGGGGCATGGAGATGAAATCAGGGTGAAAAAAACTGTGCTAAGATTATAAAAGATTTCCAATATCCACTTATGGACTTGGCTTCATCAGAATATTTATAATGAGGTTACAGATCTATATGGAAGTAAAAATCCATTTTAAAAAATGTATTCAATCATTCATACTGCCAATTCATTGTCAAGGACATGAAATTATAGCCTACTGCAAACAGAAACCTAAGCAAAGATGCTTGTAACATTTTTAAACATCAACTCTCCAATTTTTATTTTATAAACATCTGGGGGGAAAAAAAGGAAGTCCAAGTATTCAACTCTGTTAAATTTTCAGAAGACCCATAGGATTAGAAGATAAGAAAAAGTCAAACTGTTTTTCCACCAAATGACCAGAAGATCAGGATATTAATAAAGATTGTAAATCGGGGGAGGAAAATAAAAAATTGGTATGAAGAAAGAAAGAGTAGTTTCAAGTGGACCACTCTAGTGACAATGCCCAAAAAACAGAAGTGCAGGACTGAGGTCTGGGTGAATGATGGGAGCTTGAGACATCATTTTTAAATTGTCTACCAAAGTTAGAACCCACCAAGACATATTTCTTTATCCTTTTCATACCATCCTCCTTAACACCAACAAAAACATAAATACAGATCAGATCACTGCAACTATAACACCTGAAACAATTTGCCTCAGGAACATTTTGAAGTTAACTATTTGTAGTACTTGTAGATACACCAGAGATATTTATCTTCTCTGTGTACAAACCAATGAAACACTTTAAAAAATTTTTAATCCTCTGTGGACTTTTTTTGTCTAGAATGAAAACCAATAATCAAAGTAATCTTTGATTGCTTGCAGTGAAACATATCAATTTAAACATGACCAATGTTTAGAGCTATTATATTTTAAAATAATTTTAACAAATATTTTTAAAACTACACTAACAAGAAACAGAAATTGGCTATAAAATAAAATTCATGTTGGCATCCACTTGTAAGATGCAAGCATTTAAAAATACAGATGTTTAAGAAGAAAGTTTAAAAAACTGACTTAAATTCTAATGAAAGGAAATGATACATACCTGCCAACTGGGAAGATCTGTGAATAGCATCCCCTTGAAAATGTATGTCATATTTTTATTTTTATTAGGTATGGGCCCAGCTTATTACAGTATTTCCAATCCTCCTGTGTATCCTTCTATCTATATCTTTTTCCACTAGAGAGTGATATAAAGACTTACCTCTAAAGGTCATAAAAAACAAATAGATAAACTGATATGTGCTGTGGGCAATGA